>CAXHUQ010001439.1:62500-132500 GCA_964020085.1 Micromussa lordhowensis | reverse complement strand
ATTACAATAATCATATGTGTAGCTTTCCAGTAGATCTAAATAGAATTCTCTTCCTTTCTATCAACTTTGAACCAACTTAGTCCTCGTGTTCGGTCAAAAAAGTAATGATTTACCGTTCAGTAGCTTTTCTCTTTGATCTGAGATTCTAATTAAGGTAAAAAAAAATAAACAGTAAATACTTTACGATGCAAATAGGCCATTTCTGAATTACCTTTGGCCTCTTGAGGGAGTAGACCTTTGTGCTCATCCTTTCATATGAAACTGAGATTTCATTCACGTGCAAATTAAACTCACATTAAACACGCAAACTGCGGGGATGAACATGACAATAAAACTATTGCTGGAAAATAAAACTGTATCTTTAGAAGTGACCATTGAGAATAGAAGTAACAACTAAATTTTAAATATAAGATAGTTACTTGTTACATAGTTTTTGTTTTCCAACAATGCGTTTTATTGTCATGTTTTTCCCCGCAGTTCAACAAGCCAATCACATTCAAAGTTGTAGTTTAAATCAACCAATCTCAATTTCAGAGCGACATGAAACAATTTACTTCTCCTTTGTCAGCATTTTAATACAAATTTTCCCCTTCTTTCATAACTTGGCTATTCTTATTTTCTCGGAAATTGTAACAGACGTATTCGGCTAACGTGTTTACATCCTTGTTGCGACCCAATTCAGATCACATGATGATTCATTTGGGAGGATATAATTGTGCAATTTGCTACGCGTAACTGCGTGCATGAGGGTACGTGCAAACAGAACAATTGTGTCCTCCCAAAAATCTGAATTGGGTGGCAACAAGGATGTAAACACGTTAGCCGAATACATGTACGTCTATTTTTATGATTAATTGGTAATAAGACTTCCTGTCGTCCAATTCGATCTGTAATCATACTCGTACTACGCGGTCGTCCGATTTTGTTACCATTACTTATCATATCGCTGAACACGAGATACACCGAGCAAATGACTTCCTAGAAAGTCCCTTGGCACTTTGTTATCGGGGTTTGAATTAAAATGAAAACTGATTACATGTGTTCGTAAGCTCAGCAACTCCTTCAATTATAGGCGGATTCATGCTGACGTCATTGTTTACATTTTTGCTCATTTGCATACGGCTTTGCGTACAGAAGGCAACATGAAAGATATAAGTGACTTCAAGCAGCTAGACAGCTAGTGAAACTTAGTACATGGTGAATTTTTTAGCTCTTTGGGTGTTATATTCAGGGAGAAATTGTCTTTCAAAAACTACAAAATTCCTGGGTGGCAAAAGCGCTAATGAGCTCATACATTCTTTGTTAAATTTTGAGTTTTTAAACATGTGTTGCACAAAAAGTATTCAATACATCAGGCTCATATTCATTGACAGAGTTAATCGTACTATGACCTTTCAATATTCAGAACTGATTTATTTGTAACTCCGTCAAAAACAGAATTGCTTATGCTAATGGGCAAATATTGTAAACAAGGATTCCCCAATACAGTCGACGGCGTAATGTGCTTTCTTTTCCTTCAGTGTGCGTTAGGAAATGTCCGTTCTATTTCCGGCTTATAAAATCAGTATTGTCTTCCAAAATGTATCTCTACCACTTCACAGGGACTGTCTGCAACTGCGACACTTTTTATATTTTCCCAGAAAACTGTCCATAAATGGCCATTCTTAGCTCAAAGACTGTTCTGTCACAACGTGTCTGTTATTCTTTCAGCCGCAATAATACTTAGTGGCTTTCGGATCAAGTTTGGAATGTTTCATGATGTTTCAAGTGTGTCAGCAATCTCAGAATGAGTTTACCTAACCCCTGAAGTAGTTACTACACAATTACATACTATTAGATACCGCTTTCATGATTTTCTGTTGTTAGTTTTGACTCTTTTTGAGTAATTGCTGGATGTTGTTTCACGTCAGCAGGAAAAAATATCAGTGAATTGTATTAAAATGCGTTACTATAAAAACAACATGAAGGCAAGCTGACGCAAGAGGCGAGCGCTCATGGCACGCTTCCTTTCTGTTACAAAATTTTTAAAGTGCTTCTACAAAGAAAGAGAAAGAGCCTCACTTATAACAACATGAATTTAATTATTCATGAACTGACAAACCATAAAACTGCCGAGAAACAAGGAAATAGAAAAACGTTGTGTTATACCCCCCCCCCCCCCCCGTCCCCCAACACTTCCCCAATATGTCTCCATTGGCAAAAAAAAAACTTTTGATTATGTTTAGCAGCTCACGTGAGTACATAGTGCATCACCAAAATACAATGAGCTAAGATAACAACAACACAGTCGAATCTCCATCGATTCCAATCTATAAGTGAACACTTCGTGATTGTCTCAGATGTGTACAAACACTGAATCTTTAACCTTGCATAAGCTGACAGCTCTTCTCACAGCTCAATTGTTTAGTGACCCCATTGAAAGTCACCACTTACCGAAAGTTCTATTACATTTTTATCAAGTTGAATCCAAGCAATTTCTAGCAGAGCTGAAACTAGATTGCCTGCAGTTGAAGTTTTTATTTGTGCCTCTCTCTTTGATTGTTTGTCTGTTTCCTGTACCCGTGCAAACTCTTTCCGTCTCCACATCTTCTATTGTTCTTCCTACCTTACCCTCGAGCACTGAAAATATGTCACGAACATATAACCAGCCCTGCAACCTATAAACGCAGCTTTACACAGAAACCTTTTAAAAACCACAGAAACAAAATGCGTTCAGGAAGAAAATGGCAAATTCCGCCATCAGCTTCGAGCTAAATCAAAACACACGGCACCAGTCAAAATGCAATAAAACGCATATCTTACTTGCTAGCGTTAGTATTTGACTGAAGTCCCCTATTGTTAGGACTTGGGTAGGGCTGCTTCACTTTACCCAAGCAAGCTCTGGTGGATTTTGTTCCTCACTTTTGCTGCGTAGGGCTTCCTTCATTTGTTTGTAATTGACATTGAATTGAAATGATTTTTAAAGCGGTTATGTAGCCAGCCACATAACCAAAGTTTATCCAAACTTGGAGAGTTTGTTGATTCCTTGTCAAACACCCTTAGAAAACAGAGCAAGCCCAGTGACCTAAACCTGTGTTGTCCATTGTTCACGATTGTCTCACGTCGATAGCTGACAAGCTAAGGATGAGAAACTTGACACGGCAAAATAAACAGTACCACTTGAAAGTATTCCTCAGCTACACACTTGGGTCTCATCCACAGACTTGAAAGTTAGAACCACCTTGTACAGCATAATAAACAGTACCACTTGAAAGTACTGTTCAATAGCTTTATTTTAAATGGTCACACAGTTTGATTCATCCACAGACCTAAGAGTTAAAGCCACCTTTTACTACACAATAAACAGTACTTCATGGAATAGCGAAAAACTGGAATTCCTTCAAACCCGGCGAAAGAAGCACTTGGATCGAAAACGAGTGGCATCTCTAACGCAAATGTTGTATCAGATTATTATTGTTATTATTGTTATCTCCAGAAGTTCGTAAACTCGAAAGTAAAGATTGCTATTACAAACCAAGTATACGTTTTGTTTGTACTGCTTTCCTTGTATTTTGAAGCAAAATAGATCTCGATTTGATAAGAAATAAAATATTTCACATAATTTTGAAAGCTAACGACTGACAAGACAGCTAAACGAGAGCTCTGCATTAAGCATAATACAATGTTGCATTTTTTTTTTTGTAAAATTCCATTTTCAAACACAATGTTCATTGTAAACATTGTATTTTGTCCTAAAGCAAGAAGACCAATGGCTGTGAATAATTTGCAGATATCCTGATAAATTTATTTTTATCTTGATTACGCACGCAATGTATGACGCATGCGCACAGGTTAAGCCAGGCTAAGCAACTTGTTTCAGTAGAAAGTTATCATCAATATTATAAAATGTTTTTCAAGTAAAATAAAAATTCTGATATCTCTCAAATAATATATTTTTGTTTCTCTTTCACATAACTAAATTTCTAACAAAAGAAAAACGTGCGTGCTGGTGGAGTTTCTAATTTCTTTAATAAATCGCACCAGTAGATAATGATGGAATACGTATTCAACAAAAACACGTTCAAGACTTGATTGGGAGCTTTCGGAACTACTATTCCCTAAAGGCGAGTCTCACAGCGACAATTGGACATTGGGAATTCACAGTAAAAGTCATGAAAAAAGTTTCTCTCCTCCTAAATAAGAACGAACGCAAACAGACAACAACGCGATATTTCCACCCTGCTCTATTTTATTGTTACAAGCTTTAATAGCGGTGTGTCTGACACTAGTATTTATTTTCTACATTAGCACTCTCAAAAGACGGTTCATAATTACTACAAACAAAGAAAAAATCCCTGCACTATCGTGCATTCTCAATCCACTTTTACTAAATCCACTTTACTTGAATAACATAAGAAATCAAAACCAGCTGGAATCCTGTAGCCTGTGGAACCTATCCTCCTGGTATGATGAAACTCAGTAACAAGATTCTCCTTTTTAAGGGATAATTTCACGGTTCTGCGCATGTACAAGTTATAGCGTAAGTATAAACTACTACCTTGTTCATTTTTTTTACTGACCCACATGTAGTTCATAAACTACAGACTGTGATTTGTGAAAGCATAATGACTGATGCCCAAATTTTACGGATGCCCTCAGATTTTTCGAGAAAATTTCGAAATTATTTATGAAAATTGATTGTTTTTATTCCGCGCGAAGGACTAACTCTGGGCACACAAAGAAGTTATCTACTTTTATCCGATCGGATCAACAGTATATGTATTAATCAAAACATGCGAAAGGAATTCTAATGAGAAACATTACTCCTATCGCCCCGTTTTCCTGAGTTACATGAAAGTCTTAAAGGAAAATTCATTAAGAAGTCATGAACTCGGCTAACGTCCTAGCTTGTTATAACACCGAGTCATGAAACCATCCTTTAATGGCAATTACCAAAGAAATAAGCTCAAAGTAAACTGTTTGTCTTAATCGTACACGTGACTACTCGATTTTGTACTAGCCTACTGCTTGACATACCATCGGTGATATTTAAATTTTCATATTACATTGCACTTCTATGATTTACTAACAGTTTGTATATATCCTTATATATTTGCAAAGATTTAATTTTACTGCACAGGGTGTGTAATGCTTAGACTCCAAGCTCCGCGATTTATTCAGGTAGTTTCATAGAACACTTCGACTTCGTCAGGTCGGAAGTTGTAACTACCGGCCAGGAATGATTGTGTGAAGGAGGATCCATAGCTGTTGCCAGCTGGCGGGCCGTAGGTGTAGCCAAGGTTTGAGTATGAGTTGGTGTTTGATGCAGCGTTGTCGGCAATGTAAATGTCGTGTCCCCATCCAAATGTTGCTCTATAGGAAGAGCAGCTGTAGATGGATCTTCTCCGATAACTATACTGTCCTGTTTGATCTAGCTTTAGTGGCTGCCAACCAGGCTTGTTAACCAATGAGAAGAGAAAGGCTGCTGAATCGTAGTGCCATGAACAACGGGAACCTAATTTGAAATACACAATGGAAAAAGAAGTCCAACATTTATGATGTTTACTGACACTTTGGACAGTTTCTTAATGTCGTATTCCAACGATAATTTGATTTGTGGTTCACAAGATTGTACTATTATTCGTAGGTCAGCATTATTTCTTGTAGTGTTAATCTTAAGTTCTCTTGTTCCTGTATGTTAATTGTGGTTTAAGTTTTCAATAATTTCAATTCTGGTATGAGCAAGCCCCGTGAGAGACTGGGAACCGCTGCCCCGATTTCAGACTGAATGTGATTTCCATGCCCTATTTTATAAATTACTTAAGAATCGAGCTGTCAAGCTGTCAGTTAGCCAGGAACACCATACCGTTATCAGCCTGTTTATCGCGATCAGTTGACCAGAAAATTCATGTTAGCGTCGCTGACTTACTTTCCTTTCTTTGGTATTTCCTTTTTTTCTATTCCCTTACTTTAATGATTGAAGCGATTGTGGTAAGTTACCGCTTCCTATAAAGGTCTTACATCTCGATATCTCCCGAATCAGTGAAGATATAGGTAAACAGAACAAGTTATACATCGTGGAAGTAAGGTAAGGCGTTTTGTTAAGAATTCTCTAGCCCTTAAATTCCTAAACCATATTGTAAATATTCATTTTTTTTAAAATTCCTTTTTAAACTCTTGTGACCGCTATTGTGCAAAATGATAATCGCTGACTCACAAACTGAGCTTGGGTGGCCTGTGATGAGATGAAATTGATCATGTCACTTACTGGTCCAGGAGACACTCGTGTATGCTCCAAAAATATATTTTCCAACACGGATGATTGTGACAGTCGGACCTTTGCCGTCACAGTTTGAATGGAAGGTAGAGGAAGACGAGCCATTTACAGTTGCCTGGTAACAGCGATTCCAGTAAGAAGATTGACGAGTCACAGGCTTTAACCATTTATCCAGCCATGCCAAAAAATTCTGGCTGTTTCCCACAATGCTGGAATATTGAAGACCCGCTGCAAGAATAACATATAAGAACGTTCTTTGGATCCATTTTGTACCTAGAATATGTTTTAATGGGTTATGTTGGTAAGAATTAATAACACTCTCATCTTGACCAGTCATAAAGTGTTTGTACAAAAAAAAAACATTTATAGCAGTAGATATATCTAGCAACCTTTGTGGCATTACAGGTGAAAAAGTATGGGATCCCTAATAAAAGGGTTCACCAAGTCTCCACTGAAACAGTGGGTATTATATCAGGGGGTGGATGTATGCGCGGGAATTGTTGTAAGCAGAAAATTGAAAATAATAAGAAAATAAAATTAAGTAAAAAACTGTTAGATGCTAAAGAATACACTAGCGTTGAGGGACCAACAAACTGCAATGCAGCCACGTCAACCACAAGGCAGTGCATATAAAGGAGAGATTAGCAAGGAGTGGTTAGAAGAAAAAGGGGGAGGTTAAGTTTAGTAATTAAAGTTAGTAATTAAAGTTAGGAGGAGGAAAAAAGTAGAAGCTGTCCTGATTGACTTACAAATTTGATGTGCATGTTTGAAACTCAAATTTTGCCCAGAGGGCATTAATCTAAGGTATAAAAATTATACTAAGTGTAGGAACCCAATGTTCGCTACTGAAGGCGGCAACTAGGAAAACTTGAGATGCGCTGAACTGCAAATTTCTTTTATCACATGAACAACGATTCACTGAAATTAAGTGTATAAATCCGCTGAATAAAGCAAAATAACAACCGAATGACAAACGAAAGGAAAGCTAAATATAAACCTATCGATACTTACAAGTTTTTCGTGCCTTGTGCCGTTAATACAACGATCATAACAATCATAGCGAAAGCTAAAACTTCAAAAAAAAAAGACCATGTGCTCTCTTATATCGTGACTGCGAAACATGTTACCAGCGGTACACGTCATAAATGACTCACTGAAACGTGTCAGTCATTACACTAAGAGACTCAAAAATAGAAGTTAAAAACGTTAATGCAATAAAACCATTGTATACAATTAATTTTTTTGAAAAAACTGAATACCCTCTTGTTATTGTTATTGTAATTAGATATTTAAAATAAGTATTTTCTACACAAAGAAAAAAATATTAACTTTTTTCGTTTTGAAAAAACATAGGATTCATATGATTCAAAATTTACAGATCATTGGTATTTCTGAATTTTTCATTGAAACATAGCTAGGTGGCATGATGAATATCATAATAGAACCAAAATATTAGCTTCAGAGTCCAAGTTGCTATTAATAAAGTTTATTTGTCTTGCTCTATTGATTCCTTTTTGGTCCAGTGTTGCTCTATTTTTTTCTTTTCGCAATGTGGTCCAGTGTTGTGATGTAAGAATCCACTTTGTTATCAGGTGCTAGGGACAGCCATTACCCAGGAAAAACAATATCAGCTTAAATGTGTCAGTATCTCCAATGGGTTTCTTCCAAACTAATCGTTGGATGGCTTGCGGTCAGGTGGATAATGGGTAAAGAGCATCTCCATTCAGCAGAGTAAGTAAATTTCTTCTTTTTAGGATTAATCTTGTCCTTGGTAGATCGCGTATAGATGTTTTTAAAATGTCAGTTGCGGAAAATTGATTCAAGGCCTACTCTGGGACCTTAAGTCGCCGTAACTTAAGGCGACTTTGGGCGATTTAAGGCGACTTAAGGCGACTTAAGCGAAATTGGCCAAAACTGGGTCAAGCAAATTTTTGGTTATACAAGTTACATGGGAGGAAAAAAATGTTTACCGAAAGAAAAGTAACAGTATAAAACTGACTTGAAAAGGATGTAATAAAAACAAACCTGTATACAGTGCATAGAAATTGAATCATGATATCACATAAAATTCATCTTAAAAATTCAGATCCTCAGTTGATGGTCAAAACCTGTTGATCTAGAAAAGTTTTCATAATAATTGAGTTGTGGAATTGTTTCTTTTGTAAAGAAAAACTCTCATTTCGTTTTAAGTCAAATGTTTCTTGTATTCAAATTAAATGCTAGAGATTATTTGTTGTAGTTGTTTGTTGTTAGTTATGTCTAAAAGAATTAGAGACTGAAAAAATCAAAATAACTCGAAGCTGAAAAATACAAAAATCTTGTAATGAAAATATAGAGGAAAATTATACAAAAATTCGGAAAAAAATAAAAGGGGGTAATTTGAACCTTGAGCGGGGGAACCTAAAGCGGGTACTAGACTGTTGGGTCAACAGCCACCTTGCAAAAAGGCAGGGGCAGACAAAGCCTTGCACAATCTAAATATTTGAGACTCTGTGCTACCCAAATCAAAAAGCAGCGCCTGAATGACTAATACATTTGTAACTGGATTATGCATTAGGTGACCAAAGACATGGTATAGAAAATCAAGAGAAGAAATAGGAAAAAGATGTAACATCACCCGGGTGGAGAAAGACAGGAACATCTACACCAAGGCTCGTATGGTTGAGAATCCTCAGGGGCAAAGCCCAACCGAGCAGGGGTGTTTCTAGTCCGGTACCAGACCTTTGCCCGACACCCCCCGTGTCGAGTCCGGCGGAAAATAAAATAAAAAGATACTGAAGAAGAGCTTGTGACCCTCCGTAAAAACGAACTTTGTAGACTAATAAAATTTTTTAACAATTTTTCAGATAAATAAAGGTTCGCAAAGGAAAGCGAAAAACTGTTTTTAAAAATGTATCCATTTAACGCTGAAAAGAAAATAATGTTGTTACCGACGAGAAGAAAAAGTAGAAGCGCAGTTCATGCAGGTGGAAACAGTTCCCGTGGGGATAAGTAATTATATAATCCCTGTAAAATGTTTTTAAAAACTGTGCGTATATGCGTATCAGCGTAAAAGACAATAAAAAAATACTCACATTGAGAGGAATAAACACTTGAAAGGAAATTACACTTGAAACAGAATTCTGTAAAGGAAACCCTTTAAAATAAAACTGCACCTGAAGACCTTGGCCGTGAAAATAAACTGTTTTAAGAGGGACGCCACGATTGCGCCACGATTGCGTGATTAGTAATTTACGTATGAAGCGGGGCTCGAAAAGGACGATGGTATAGTCAGAAAACCGTGCGCCAGAAAACCGTTGGAAGGCAAGAATTTAGGCTGTGATAACAAATTCCTAATAGCGGATGTGATTTACATAATGTGCCAGGGATAAAACAAAAGCTTAGCTCGACGGAATTGTCAAGGAGGAGAGTAAAGTAATAATAATATTCGGAAGTGAAACCTTCGAATGCGATGAAACAACAACCGGTAAGCGAAAGACTTCAAATCAATGTTTTATCGTTCTAAAACACGCAAGGATTTCGTGATTATTTTATTTGTTTTATTGTGTTCAATAAGCTTACTTGTAACGTACGAATTGATATTATGGTACGAAGCCCAAGTAAATGCTCTAAGAGCGTCTAGTTTAGCCAACGCTTTCCAGCAAAATTTGCATAGAAAACTCCCGCGAAATCAGCCGGTTTTTACCGATCAGTTTTGGGTGATGTAGCAGCTCTCCTAAGGTCTCACCTGATTGGCTTGCTACCCTTTGAGAGTACAATAGAACAAACAACAGAAACAATGCCCCTATCCCTAACACAATAGCAGCTGCTACAATGATAAAACAAAAGCAGCTTTGGACAGCTGCTACACTACTGTCATTTTTCAGTGAAATTCCCGCGAAATTTGCCTTTTTACCCGCAACCTACCAGAAGCCCTGAACCAGTTAATATTATGCAAATTAGGGAAAGAAACAAGGAGGGAATGGGGGAGAGGAAAAAAAATTCTTTCTAACCTTTCTTTTTCCTTTTTTCCGCGCCCGCGCATCTCGCGGCTCGATAGCTCTAAGAAACGCAAGGAAAACGCCAGGAAAAGAAAGAGACCTCTCGTAGTCTATTTTTCATGTGACGTCATCAATTTGCAGAATTAAAAATTATTTTCTAAATTCATCAGATATAAGAGCCTCTAAGAACGTGACGTTTTACAACGTTTAAGGCGGGGGTAAACGTGAAGGCTGTTTTGAGGTTGCTTAACACGGCCTTTCTGCCAATATCTCAGTCACGTTTCAAGCGACACTAAATCTCTCTGTTCATCTCATTAACCACTGTTTGGCGGTTTTGTGTAAATTTTTGGGTGATTTTTGGGAATTTTGGGAAAGAGACATTTTTTTCTCAAAGGATAGGTTAAATTGAGGAAAATATGAAATGTTGAAGATTTGATGGATTTGGAAAATTGAAATTTGAAGCCGGAAGAATTAGTAGACGGATACCAAACAGTCCCCTAGCAACCTGGGGCTCTCTTTTGCGGGGGTCAACTGTCTGGTAGTGTTTCCAACCCATCTTAATCCTAACAATTTCCTTTTTCATATCACTTCAAATTTCACACCTATTCATGTTTACCCCCGCCTTAAGCTCGACAGGGTTCTTCGTTTTGTTATAGAGGACGTTTGAATGTTGCGTGACCGTAAAATGGCAGCCCGAAAAGGCTCTCACGTATCTCAAAAGAGGAGTTATCGCTCAATGTTTTACTAACTGAACAGTTCTTGCACTAGAAGAATTATTACTTTCACTGTGTCGGAACTCTAGAGTAATAATTTTTCGTTTCAACAGCAAAACTCACTTTACTGCCGCCATGTTGGTGCCCCTCGGAAGGGCACCAACATGGCGTCTTCATACAAAGCTCTATAAATTTGGGTGAAGCACTTTTCCGAATAACGCGCGAATGGAAAACCGCATAGGCCTAGATCTTAGCAAGGTTGTTTATAGATCAATCATCTTTCATATCTCAGATCCTTGAAGTAATTTAATTATTGAATGGCTACGTTTTTTTATTTTTGATTGCGCGACGGTGCAAACCAGCTATGCATAAACGGCGCCTGAATTTTAATTTTTAAATTATAATATATAATAAAAAAGAAAACATTTCGATGTCATCTTCATCTTACAGTATTATGAAGTTAGAACTAAAATGATCATTAAGTTATATATGAACAAGCGAGATGTGATCATGACAGGTTCATGCGTGGGCTAAGATCTGAATAAACACGAGGCCTTAAACGGGTGCTAATTAACAACATCGAGAAATAGAGTCTGGCTGGGTGTTCAGTTCAGGTTTCCTTCTCATACTGAATATATCGGATACATCTGCCGTCATACGTGAACACATCGAAGACTACAAGTTATCTGCCATTGTGAAGCATTTATCAGAGAAGCATAACGCCGACATTACTGACATTGTCAGCAGATTTTCAATCGTAAAGAGATGAAAGGGAAAAATAAATTGTCTGATCTACCAGATGATGTTTATTCGCAAAAGAAAACCTGAACTGAACACCTAATCAGACATCTAGTCGTGCCAAAGTCTTTGTTTGACATTTCACTATGCATTGTAATTAGCACAGGCCGCGCCAAATTTTCATTCCAATCAATTATTCTAACTAACTTATCGTTACTTTCAATTATTTCTTGCTTAATTAATAATGATGTCAAGGTGACATCGAAATTTCGTTTTTCTGGCTTTAATTTAATTTCGCTTATTGAAATTAAATAAACTGCTCTATGACTTCTTAATTTGGGTCTGTAGAATAATAATGATGTTAAGGTGACATCGAAATTTCGTTTTTCTGGCGTTAATATTCGTTGTGAAATGTATTACTTAGGTTTCGCTGATCGAGATAAGATAAAACTGCTCTATGACTTCTTATTTTGCGTCTGTGGAAAAAGCTGAATTTTTGCGCTCAAACAAGCTGCCCATACATTTTACTCTTTTATATTTTACGCGTCTAGTCACTTAACTTCTTGCTCGCTAATTAACGCTTGTTAAAAAAATGCCACCGTGAGTGGTAATCCCGCGTTAGAGACTATCGATAGCGTCATCACTCTACCTAATTATGGTGTCACGGACATGCAGAACTATAGTGGTTCCATAAAGAAATGAATCGACACTATCGATCCGCCTCTAGAACGTAAATGGCATCTTATTTTAGAGACACTAACTTGATGTGGAAATTATTTGACGTGTGCGGGGTACAAACATTGAGCCTTCAAGCATTTTCTTACCAAGTTTGGTTTCACAGTTTTTCCCAATCCAAGGCTCTTTGCACAAGCATGAAAATGTTTGTTTCTTGTCGTCTGCTACACAAGAGCCATCGTTGAGGCAGCCAAGACTTGTGGGACTTTGGCAACCCTGGTCAGACATATTAAGTGGTTGAATTATGAGATAAAGACAGTTTAAAGTTAAGAAAGGTTGAATATACTTCTTAAAACAATTTTCAGTCAGTTAGCAAAGAGTTGGTTACAAGAACCCTGTTAATTTGGTGTTTTAGTAGTTTTTTTTCCTGTGCACCTGTCTGTCACGAGCTTCACAGTTTCCTCTCACCAACATACAAAAATTGCTAATATAAGTGTTTTAAAAAAGGTTCATTTCGACGATTAGAGCGTGTTGGACAATATTCCGGTGACCCAATTTTGCGGAAGAAACAACTTTTTCAGCCGTTTCCTGATGAAAGTTCCAACCTTGGAAAATATTAGTGTGTTTTTCCGATATTACAGTGATCAAAGATTTTTATCGTCATTTGGTGTGGGGCCAACAGTCAACTGAATTCAGTCAAACAAGAAATTGCTGATCGAGCCCGGGTCCTAAAAAAATTGTCGAGCGATTGAAACTAATGGCTAATTGCTAATTACCTTTAAGAGCACCGAGAAAGTAACTCCTTGTTGATCATGAAACTTGGTGTTTTCGTCAATAGCCCCATGCTTGTTCAGTTCGCAAGTTCCTTTGGCGTTTTTCTCGGATGGCATCTTGAAATTGGTGGAAGCACACCAGGAATTTCTCAAGCAAGAATGGCTGCAAGATGTCTGGCTGGGAGAATCAAACCTTTTGACAACATGTCCCTTCAACCGCTTATCTTGTCGCGTAGTGAAGAATACTGAACGAGAAAGTTCGGAGTCTTCTTCAGCAGAGTGAACAATGACATTCACCATTCCTTGAAAAAGGGCAAAGAACAAAACGTTTTTAGCGAGCATATTGCCTTTACACAGAATTGGGTATGGAATGGAAAGACTGGAAAGGTGAACTGTTCAGATGCTTGAGTTTGCAGGCTTATTTCTAGAGTGATTCTACTACGCTGTTTTAATTGTGTGGTGAAATTGAAGACGCGACGATTGGTTTATTCTTGTAAATAAAATTCTTGAAGGTAGTTGATTGGTTGTCCGTAATTAAATAAAGAGAGGGTGGTGTTTTGCTGTATAAATTACACGTTTTGGGGAAGCGGTTGAGGAGAGTTCGCAACTTCGCAGGTTGCTCGCTCGATGACGTCCAGGTGGCAGTGATAAAGGCAGACTTGCCGCTCAGAGAGACTGAAGGTCGTTTAACGCATGCGCACGCTTGTATCCTGACACCCCCTGAGTGCAAATAACAGGCTCAATTACAGCAATTTTGACACGTCGGACATTTGATGATAGTTTAGTGCCTAAGAAAGACAAACCTGCTCTTTACACCTTGTTTGGCATTTCTCATTTTATCTGGTTCTAAAAGGAACTCTTTCAATCTCATGCTTCAGGTTTCTTGAAACTGAAAACTTTACTTACTTGGTACCAATTTTCATCAAAAACGCGTTCCAAACTAAAATGGGTTTTTCCAAAGTTTGAATTTTCAATATAAAACTCGATATTTTCTCTGAGCCAAAAACAGAGTCCTTTTAAATTTATGATTCTTAACGACAGCAATATCAGTTAAAAAGAATATACTTTATGTTTACCGGCGCACGAATAAGCTACGCCAAAAACCACTTTTTTTTTTAAAGATTGATGAAGGCTGCAGAAATTCTGCAACCAGTCGCTTTAATAAATTGTGTCAAAACATCACTGATTCACGATGTCAAGACCATAATTGATGGACGCAGAAATTCTGCAACCAGTCACTTAATGAAATTCAGTTAAAACATCACTGATTAAAGATGTCAAGTCCATAATGGACGCAGAAATTCTACAACCAGTCACTTAATGAAATTCAGTTAAAACATCACTGACTAAAGATGTCAAGTCCATAATGGACACAGAAATTCTGCGACCAGTCACTTAATGAAATTCAGTTAAAACATCACTGTTTTTGGACGTCAAATCCATGAAGGACGCAGAAATTCTGCAACCAGTGGCTTAATGAAATTCAGTTAAAACATCACTGATTCACGATGTCAAGACCATAATGGATGGACGCAGAAATTCTGCAACCAGTCACTTAATGAAATTCAGTTAAAACATCACTGATTAAGGATGTCAAGTCCATAATGGACGCAGAAATTCTGCAATCAGTCACTTAATGAAATTCAGTTAAAACATCACTGACTAAAGATGTCAAGTCCATAATGGACACAGAAATTCTGCGACCAGTCACTTAATGAAATTCAGTTAAAACATCACTGTTTTTGGACGTCAAATCCATGAAGGACGCAGAAATTCTGCAACCAGTGGCTTAATGAAATTCAGTTAAAACATCACTGATTCACGATGTCAAGACCATAATGGATGGACGCAGAAATTCTGCAACCAGTCACTTAATGAAATTCAGTTAAAACATCACTGATTAAGGATTTCAAGTCCATAATGGACGCAGAAATTCTGCAATCAGTCACTTAATGAAATTCAGTTAAAACATTACTGACTAAAGATGTCAAGTCCATAATGGACGCAGAAATTCTGCAACCTGTCACTTAATGAAATTCAGTTAAAACATCACTGATTAAGGATGTCAAGTCCATAATGGACGCAGAAATTCTGCAATCAGTCACTTAATGAAATTCAGTTAAAACATCACTGATTAAAGATGTCAAGTCCATAATGGACGCAGAAATTCTGCAACCTGTCACTTAATGAAATTCAGTTAAAACATCACTGATTAAAGATGTCAAGTCCATAATGGACGCAGAAATTCTGCAACCTGTCACTTAATGAAATTCAGTTAAAACATCACTGTTTTTGGACGTCAAATCCATGAAGGACGAAGAAATTCTGCAACCAGTCGCTTAATGAAACTCAGTTAAAACATCACTGAATTAAGATGTCAAGTCCATAATGGACGCAGAAATTCTGCAACCAGTCACTTAATGAAATTCAGTTAAAACATCACTGATTTTCCTCTCTCTCTGTCTGTTTCCTGTACCCGTACAAACTCTTTCCGTCTCCACATCTTCTATTGTTCTTCCCACCTTACCCTCGAGCACTGAAAATATGTCACGAACATATAAACAGCCCTGCAACCTATAAACGCAGCTTTACACAGAAACCTTTCAAGAACCAGTCAAAATGTAATAAAACACACATTTTACTTGCTAGCGTTAGTATTTGACTGAAGTCCACTATTGTTGGGGCTCGGGTAGGGCTGCTTCACTTTACCCAAGTAAGCTCTGGCGGAATTTTGGCCCTCACTTTTGCTGCGTAGGGGTTCCTTCATTTGTTTGTAATTGACATTGAATTGAAATGATTTTTAAAGCGGTTATGTGGCCAGCCACATAACCAAAGTTTATCCAAAATTGGAGAGTTTGTTGATTCCTTGTCAAACACCCTTCTTAGAAAGCAGAGCAAGCCCAGTGACCTAAACCTGTGTTGTCCATTGTTCACGATTGTCTCACGTCGACAGCTGACAAGCTAAGGATGAGAACCTTGACACGGCGAAATAAAACAGTACCACTTGAAAGTATTGCTCACCTACACACTAGGGTTTCATCCACAGACCTTGTACAGCATAATAAACAGTACCACATGAAAGTACTGCTCAATAGCTTTCATTTGAATGGTCACACTAGGGTTTCATCCACAAACTTGAAAGTTAGAACCACCTTGTATACCATAATAAACAGTACCACATGAAAGTACTGCTCAATAGCTTTATTTTAAATGGTCACACAGTTTGATTCATCCACAGACCTAAGAGTTTAAGCCACCTTTTACTACACAATAAACAGTACTTCATGGAACAGCGCAAAACTGGAATTCCTTCAAACTCGGCGAAAGAAGCACTAGGATAGAAAACGAGTGGCATCTCAAATGCAAATGCTGTATTATTATTATTATTATTATTATTATTATTATTATTATTGTTATGATTATTATCTCCAGAGGTGCGTAAATCGAAAGAAAAGATTGTTATTACAAACTAAGAGTACGCTTTATTTGTACTTCGTTCCTTGTATATTTAGAGCAAAATAGATCTCGATTTGATAAGAAATAAAATATTTCACATAATTTTGAAAGCTAACGACTGACAAGACAGCTAAACGAGAGCTCTGCATTAAGCATAATTTTATACTCGAAATACAGTGTTGCATTTGTTTTTGCAAAATTCCATATGCAAACACAGTGTTCATTCTAAACCTTGTATTTTATCCTAAAGCAAGAAGACCAATGGCTGTGAATAATTTGCAGATATCCTGACACATTTATTTCAAAATTCTGATATCTCTCAAATAATATATTTTTGTTTTCTCTTTCACATAACTAAATTTCTAACAAAAGAAAAACGTGCGTGCTGGTGGAGTTTCTAATTTCTTTAATAAATCGCACCAGCAGATAATCATGGAACTGATGTATTCAACAAAAACACGTTCAAGAATTGCTTGGGAACTTTGGGAACTATCATGATTCCCTAAAGGCGAGTTTCACAGCGGCAATTGGACATTGGGAATTCACAGTAAAAGTAATGAAAAACGATTTTTTTTTTTTTTTTTTGAAATAAGAACAAACACAAACAGAAAACAACGCGATATTTCCACCCTGCTCTATTTTATTGTTACAAGCTTTTATAACGGTGTGTCTGACACTCGTATTTATTTTCTACATTAGCACTCTCAAAAGACGGTTCATAATTACTACAAACAAAGAAAAAATCCCTACACTATCACTCATTCTCAATCCACTTTTACTAAATCCACTCTACTTGAATAACATCAGATATCAAAACCAGCTGGAATCCTGTAGCCTGTGGAACCTATCCTGGTACGATGTTCGTGGAATTTTATCAATTGAAACTCAGTAACAAGATTCTCCTTTTTAAGGATAATTTCACGGTTCTGCGCATGTACAAGTTATATCGTAAGTATAAACTACTACCTTTTTCACTTTTTTACTGAAACACATGCAGTTCATCAACTACAGACTGTGATTTGTGAAAGCACAATGACTGATGCCCAAATTTTACTCAAGATGCCCACAGATTTATCGAGAAAATATCGAAATTACTTACGACAATTGAATTTTTTTATTCGGCGCGAAGGATTTACTCTGGGCACACAAAGAATTTATCTACTTTTATCCGATCGGATAAACAATATATGTATTAATCAAAACATGCGAAAGGAATTCTAATGAGAAACATTACTCCTATCGCTCCGTTTTCCTGAGTTACATGAAAGTCTTAAAGGAAAAATCATTAAGAAGTCATTAACTCGGCTAACGTCCTAGCTTGTTATAACACCGAGTCATGAAACCATCCTTTAATGGCAATTACCAAAGAAATAAGCTCAAAGTAAACTGTTTGTCTTAATCGTACACGTGACCACTCGATTTTGTACTAGCCTACTGTTTGACATACCATCGATGATATTGAAATTTTCCATTACATTGCGTTTCTATAATTTACTAACAGTTTGTATGTACCCTTATATATTTGCAAAGATTTAATTTTACTGAACAGGGTGTGTAAAGCTTAGACTACAAGCTCCGCGATTTCTTCAGGTAGTTTCATAGAACACTTCGACTTCGTCAGGTTGGAAGTGGTAACTACCGGCCAGGAATGTTTGTGTGAAGGAGGATCCATAGCTGTTGCCAGCTGGCGGGGCGTAGGTGTAGCCAAGGTTTGAGTATGAGTTGGTGTTTGATGCAGCGTTGTTGCTAATGTAAATGTCCCATCCGCCTCCAAACAGTGGTCCATAGGAAGAGCAGCTGTAGATGGAATGACTTCTGTAATAACTATACTTTCCTGTTTGATCTAGCTTTAGTGGCTGCCAACCAGGCTTGTTAACCAATGAGAAGAGAAAGGCTGCTGAATCGTAGCGATATGAACAACTGGAACCTAATTTGAAATACACAATGGAAAAAGAAGTCCAACATTTATGATGTTTACTGACACTTTGGACAGTTTCTTAATGTCGTATTCCAACGATAATTTGATTGGTGGTTCACAAGATTGTACTATTATTCGTAGGTCAGCATTATTTCTTGTAGTATTAATCTTAAGTTCTCTTGTTCCTGTATGTTTAATGTGGTTTAAGTTTTCAATAATTTCAATTCTGGTATGAGCAAGCCCCGTGAGAGACTGGGTACCGCTGCCCCGATTTCAGACTGAATATAATTTCCATGCCCTATTTTATAAATTACTTAAGAATCGAGCTGTCAAACTGTCAGTTAGCCAGGAACACCATACCGTTATCAGCCTGTTTATCGCGATGAGTTGACCAGAAAATTGTTAGCGTGGCTGATTTTTACTTTCCTTTCTTTTATATTTCCTTTTCTTTCTATTCCCTTACTTTGATGAATTGAAGCGATTGTGGTAAGTCACCGCTTCCTATAAAGGTCTTACATCTCGATATCTCCCGAATCAGTGAAGATATAGCTAAACAGAACAAGTTATACATCGTGGAAGTAAGGTAAGGCGTTTTGTTAAGAATTTTCTAGCCCATAAATTCCTAAACCATATTGTAAATATTCATTTGTTTTAAATTCTCTTTGAAACTCTTCTGTGACCGCTATTGCGCAAAATGATAATCGCTGACTCACAGCTTGAGCTTGGGTGGCCTGTGATAAGATGAAATTGATCATGTCACTTACTCCAGGAGACACTCGTGTACCCTCCAAAAATATGTTTTCCAACACGGATGATTGTGACAGTCGGACCTTTGCCGTCACAGTTTGAATGGAAGGTAGAGGAAGACCAGCCATTTACAGTTGCCTGGTAACAGCGATTCCAGTAAGAAGATTGACGAGTCACAGGCTTTAACCATTTATCCAGCCATGTCAAAAAATTCTGGCTGTTTCCCACAATGCTGGAAGATTTAAGACCCGCTGCAAGAATAACATATGAGAACGTTCTTTGGATCCATTTTGTACCTAGAATATGTTTTAATGGGTTATGTTGGTAAGAATTAATAACACTCTCATCTTCACCAGTCATAAAGGTGACCATCTTTACTCATCCGTAAATGTGACGCTGACTAAAGGTGTATTGTTTGTTCGGAAACATATTTTATGTGTGGTCGTTATATGCCACCCATCGTGCCACTTAAAATAGTTTTTATCTGGAATACCACGTCCGACATTTTGGGTTTTAGTGATCTATACTCTTAATACATGATGTTAAATTCCCAACAGCAAAATATTCGGATAGTATTTGTCAGGGAAACGTAATATCATAACCAATGCTCAGCGTCGACGTCGGAATTCTCGATGGAAAAATCAGCGGCAGATAAAGCTACAAAATTTGACAGACTTTGTAAATATTGAAATTTTGAAAAATGTTTTAAATAGTTTAAGTCCACACGGGAACGTTCCTCTCCACCCCCACCCCCAACCTTTCTGAATGGGGTTAATGTGGATGTCAAAGCGTGTCTGTAGTAGCAGGGAGGTAGCAAACAACATTACTGAGTCGTGTCCTCTTTTAATTGCAACTGTAACAGTCCTTGCAATATGGCAAACTGATCCCAGATGGAAAGGAGAATTCTGATTGGCTCCCTGAGCTGTCCGAATTTTGCCCAATATCGACCGCTGAGATGCACCATTCATGAATCAGTTTTGACAAATTGTTCTTTTTCAAACTATTTCACAAAAGAAAGCAGTTTGCTATTAAGACGAAATCCCAGGGGTATTTTTTATTGCCGTTTCTGACATCGTATTTGAGCTCTAACCACTGCTACCTGAATTAAAGCGCAATCAACGTGAAATACTCACCTGCCGCGGTGTACCTGCAAGTTTTTCCGTCTCCTGATAAAGGATGGTTACACGTACATGAGTAGGATCCTACAGTGTTTGTACATGAAGCGAAACGGTGGCAGTCGTGTACACCGCTGACACACTCATCGATATCTGTGGGTAATAAGGAACATGGCAGAAGAAAAAAAAAACAAACATAAATTACGTTCACCAAAAAGTGCTTTATGTTCCGAAGTAAGGAGTTTTCGTTGGTATTAATGTTAGTAGTACTTTATCGTAAATTTGATTGTATGTGTTCTGATTAGAGGTTTTCCATGTTTATCAATAAAACTTTTCAAGGGAAATAGTCCTGGTTGTAGAGCGTTGTCATGACAGCCGTAATGCTGTTCCTGGTCAGGAGAAGACGTTTGCATATCAAAAGAACTCATTTTCCAAAGCAAGGTAAGAAGTTTCATTGTTAAGGAATCGTGGCTTATTAATGTTGGTTCTCAGTTCTGTCATGCAAGCAGTCCAACGTGTTAAAATAGTTATCTTTGTAAACATTTCTTCAAGAGCGTCGTTTCTGAAGATCGGAGATCTTTAAATTTTAAACCGCACATTGGCTTGCAATTAAATGTATGAAAAACCAAAACATATCGCTAATTGCTTCTCACCCTGATGGTTTACCGTGAATGCAGCCAAAATAAATATCCACCATTTTTATTTTACATCCAAAAACCAGACTAAGTTCACTCAAAATCAAAAAAATATTAAACATGCTATAAATTCGTTGGACGAATAGCCGGATTTCAAAGTGACGTCATTTCGCCGTGTTGTTATTGCTGTTTTTTTTTAACCAATAACTTTTGTATTTCTTGTTAAGTGACTTACCAGTGCAATTTTTGCCATCGCCTGAATATCCAGGTCTACACACGCAAGTGTAAGATCCACGAGTATTGTTACAGACAGCATTGGCATCACAGCTATGCGAGTTTGAAGAGCACTCGTCTATGTCTAAACAAGATTAAAGAATTAAATATGGATAAACGTTGAGCTATGATTTAAATCACCCAGGTTCTAAGCCACTGGTGCCAGCTTTGAAATGCAGTGTAAAAATAAAGATTTTACAGGGTTAAACTTTTCTCTCTCAGTATTCTGATTGCACAAGAGCGGTTGGTTAGAGTTTTTCAATGCGCTACAGTTTTTTCAAAGCCCTTCAATGCAGGGAAGATTTCATAGCTGTTAAAAATCAAGTGAGTATGTTATTATATTCAAAATAAACATCAAATCTATTGTTGCAGCTTAGATGTTGTTTGTTTGTTTTTTTGTTCTTTCTTACCATTGCAAGTTTGTCCATCTCCGGTATATCCAGCTCTACACTTACAGGAATATGAGCCCACGGTATTCACACAATCTGCATTCACGTCACAGTTGTGAGTGTTGGTAGCACACTCCTCCAGATCTAAAAAAAAATAAGTTTGAAAAAAATTGAACTGGACATCAAATGAATGATATTTACAGTAATCGCTTGCAACGAATTATTTTTGAAAATTAACCATGAAACCAATTTAAGTGCGCAAGATTATCCTGCCTAAATTCTGGGGAGTCTATTACTTCGATTAGTAGATTACAGAATGTACATTAACTGAATTAAACAAGAGATTTATCACCTGTAAAACAAGTAAAGTTGAAGCAGTTATCACATGGCACGTCATTCCAAGTGTATCCATGCCGCACGCCAAGAGTGTGCACACAGTCTTCGTTGTTCCAGTTGTTTGGTTGTTTTGGAGCCCAGAACCTAAAACTGCTGATTTCTTTGTTTGTCCACACAAAAGAGCCTTCAACGCTGCGGTCATTCAGCCCTATCCATGATCTATCACCAGCATGACGGTGCTGAATAAATACGTTTTCCTCCTGGTTGTGCACTGTCACCAGATCAGAGTTCATCTCAGAACAGTTTGACTCAGCGGGCAACCATGTGGCGCATGCGGGGCTTGAAAAGTAGCAGTAACCACCAAAGTAAGTCCATCCTGGCTGGCAAATGTCTGTAGATGTAAACAAAAATATATCCATGAAAACTAAGAGAAATCGTAAACAATGTCTTGAGTGTTTTAAGGGAAATAGTTGTTTTCGCGTTTCAACAAAGCCTCCACATGTTTTGGCATTTTTACTGTAGACTGAAGCATTTGACTTCGTTTGTTATGAAATCAACTTCTGTCCATCAAAGTAAAAAGAATCGGCTGCTGAAGCTTTTTTTCTTAACAGTGTAAGACACAGAAATTACTAAAATATGAATACTAAGTAAATTAAACCACTGATCTAGAGAATAGTACGATTTAACGATGAATTATTTTGTCCTCACCTGACAGCACAGTGTATGAGATAGACAGTGGATCATATTTTGTCTCGTACAACTCTTTCAAACGTACACACTCGGACTCCAGTCGTATTGATGTACTTCAAAAAAGGAATAAAAATAATCACTTGTCTCCGAAACGTTTGAGGAAAAGAAAATTTCACAACGCTTAAGGTGATATTCTGAATATTACTTAATTTTCGGAAGTAAAGGCAATTTGATACCTTCTTGGGTTTTCCTTGTAGTAACACATATCAATATCATAATATTTGCCATTAGTAGATATCGCTCAAATTCCGCCATCTTACATGTCAAAAATGCAGTTGCTATGGAAATGCCTAAAAAAGGGAATAAAGGGAATTACCTCCACCCAAGCAGTTATTCCATTGTGTACTGGTTGTCGATTTCCACCGTTGGATGAATGGTTTGCGGAAACAAACACATTCG
This sequence comes from Micromussa lordhowensis, assembly GCA_964020085.1. Taxonomy (NCBI): domain Eukaryota; kingdom Metazoa; phylum Cnidaria; class Anthozoa; order Scleractinia; family Lobophylliidae; genus Micromussa; species Micromussa lordhowensis. Next base: position 109,347 of record CAXHUQ010001439.1, on the reverse strand, counting down.
GGGTGCTGTTGTACTTCTCAGTGAAGCGGATATCCTAAAGAAAAACTTTCATTAGGCGGGCTGTTGTCATCTAACTTTGACTCCACTAGAAAACGAAATAATAACCTACAGTATAGTTTAAATTCACATTTTCTCTAGGATCTGTGCACTAACTCTTGAAACTTTTGAAAAAGGAACTCTAGGCTAAGAAGGCTAAGAAGAGAGATACCAACCTTGCAATAAGCGTTGTTGTAATCTACGGGTGGATGTTGGGCGTTAGCAAAATAGACTGAACTATGTTCTGTGAAAAGAGGCTTATGGAGAGAAGAAAACGCCAACCATTTCTATAAAAGAGAAAAAGAAATAAACATTATCTAGGAAATTAAGACAGAAATAGTTTTTATTAACAAAATTAATTGAGATAACCATTCACTTAACGTCTAGATCCAGATTCTTTATTCTTAATATGTATGGATGGTAACGTGTATTACAAACTGAGTCGGCAGTGCATAAGACCAGCTTCTGGAGATTAACTGAATAGTATGACGTGTTAGTATATTATAAAGATCTCTCAGTTTCTCTTGGGTGGTGAGTAAAGGAAGGTGTAGACACTTACAGTATAAACATCGTCGTGAGATCCTGCGTAGTTCTGCAGCTCTCTCAAACAAACTTTAAAGGAAGATTGCGTGACGTCTTCAATCCACATACTGGCAGCGTCACGCTTGAGTCCTGCACGGTAGTGCGCAGCAGTAACAAACACTGAAGGTATCACTGAAAACTTTCCCTGCACAGAAAATCATCAACAAAACACAAGCTGTTACCGTTCATGTTCCTCTTACTCATGCTACTACTGTTGTTATTCTTGCTTTTCCGCTGTTTAACTGAGTCACGAAGATTTGGAAATCTAGGGTGGGTGAATGCTCTATTAAATGTATGAATGAAAAGCGACATTTCAGCTCTATTAGTCGCAATGAAATCGTATTATATTGGGCTGAATCCAATAACTGTAGGCTATACAAAATTATTCTTCGTCAGCTAAAGCTGTCAAATGGAACGGAAAAAATACCAACCGATGGAAAATTGACAGATTTACAAGTCGTTCCAGTCCACCATTGTGGTATTCGTACTTCCCCGGCAACGCCACCCACTGGAGCCCCTTGGTACGCCATCCAATCAACTGTCACGTTAGATTTTGATTTCCGCTCATTGTAGCCTGCCGCCATCACACACGCAGTGAATCGATCATAACTGACATTTTCGACCCACGACACAGCGGCATCATGTACATATGACTTGTCACTGGTGTCGATATGATTGACAGTGATCTGAACTTCAAGTGGTTTGTCAGGATAAAACACATAAGGCTTGAGGCGAATTACTTCACAATGAGAATATCCCAGTGAAGGAATGTGTGGCATGTGACGGCGACCTCGCTGGAAAGGAAATCCTTTAAAAAAATAAAAGTACAAAATACTCATTAAACTCCGGTTTGTTCGTCGCAATCATCATGTTCATAGACATCGTCATAAACTTCAGAGTAAAACAATTTCCAACCTTCACAACTACCAGGGTGTTGCACAGAGAAATTCAGTCGCTGAATGCACATTTCCTGTCGAAACAAACACTCATTGTCGTATGTTGTGCCATTTGATGAGCAGACTGGTTCTTGGTAGGATGGACAACTGTCAACAGCAACACAGCGAGCATCATTTGGTCCAAACGCTTTACACAGGCAGTGATAATGACATGTCACGTCGATGCAAGGATCCAAGTCTGACAAGAAACATAAACAATTGTCAGGAAACGATTTGATGTTCTAGTATACATCTTCAAATTAGGGTTAGATACTTTGTTCCGAAATTTGTTCAGAATTTTAAACACAAAATCGAATTTTAGAAAATCTCGGCAAATCAAGTCAACGAGTAAAAACAGTGATGTGAGTGAGCATATATATAAAAGAAGAATTTTAGAAATTTTTTAAAGAATTTTAGACTATTTTTCGGGGATAATGGGTCAATCTCGGAGTAAATAAATCTTCATTTTAATGTGAATCTATAGACAAAACGAAATTTATGACTATTTGATAAGTGCAACCACTCAAGATCAAAGGGATGTCTCCTAACCTAATGACGGCCGAATACCTACCACCAATCACCATGTAATCCACTGTAACAGAGTCCTTGCTGGCGTAACTGTTGTAGTTCTTTACACATACTTTTGCTTCCCGTTTGGACGTGTGCTAAGTAAATTAACAAAAATTACATTTAAGTGCATTGCAGTTGGAAGTAAAAAAAGAGGAATGAGACTGAATATTGGCATACCTCAACCCAAGTGGTAACAAAGTTACATTGACTTCCAGACAAATGTGAATATTTGTTATGGAAACTGTGCTTTGGCGACACTAGCACAACGGGTGGGGCATAAAATGGCTCTGTGAACGCTATTGTCTGCAATGCAAAAGTAAACGTTTTAAGACGTCAGTTATTCTTGTTAACAATAGCCTTCATTTGGCGCGAAAATATTAAACAAAAAGCGAACAGTCTGTGAGCTTTGAAGAACAGATAATGTCCAAGGACAAAAATACGAGCTTATTTTCGCGCCAAATGGAGGTTATTGTGTTTATTTTTGTTCAAATATTTTTCGCAACACGCGGCGCATTTTTGAAAAATGGGAAATATCACTCGTATATTTCCAAGTTTTAGCTGGGGAATATTCAATAACGTGACCTGTTTTAATAAAATAAATCGCGCACGAGCGAAAATATTGATGGATTATCATGATTAATATTCATTAACAATATTTTCTTAAATTTTCTTTTTAATAAGAGAAACATTTTCTTATTCTAGATGTATCTGAGGCTCCAACATCAAAATACACGTGCTATCTTTGAGTTCTAACTATCATTAGAAGAATTCTACTCGTGCTTGTATACTACTACAAAAGCTGCAATCTTATTGGCCGAGCCATCGCACACTATCAGGCATTAGTGTGCAGTGGCTTTTTGAAACAAAAATTCAGTCCGCGTGATTATTCTAAAGTTGATGATGATTACAATGTTGAGGATGATGATGATGATGATGACAACGATAATCAGGTAGACGTTTTGTTGAATTCTTACTTGGCAGAATGCGTGGTTATTTTGGTGTGACGGATAAGTTGTGTTTTTGAATACAAGACTGTCGGTTATGGTGAAGTTGTCAACCCTCAGCTCGGCAAATGCCATCCAGTCCTGCGAAAGAAAACATAATATTAATGCATGCCTAACGCGCTTGCTAGCGTAACTAATAAAATCGTGTTTATCCACGGACGTTGATCACAAACGTAATGCACACAAACATCGTCTAGCTGTTACGTTTTTAGCAAACTGAATAAACTGCAATGCCGTGAACGAAGATCCTGCTTGATTGAACGTTGGATCGCACAGGAGATCTATTCAGCCAAACTTGAAAAGTAAAACCATGAGAATATGATAAAGTGGTGGATGTCGTAACACATATCTCGAAACTAGAAGGAGTGGCACGAACAAAGCAAACTAAATAAAGTAAGGATAAAAAGGGTCTACTTAGACTACAAGTTTTACGATTCACCACGTCTATTCACATTGGGGGGTTCCAATGAAGTTAATAGTGGGATTAATATTATTGAGATAAGCGACGAATAGCTTCAAATGATCTAGTCCTTCAGCCGGTCCAGATCATGAGAATATCGTCGAGACATCTCCACCAAGTGTGAGGATGAAAAGGAGCATTAGAGAGGGTGTTGGTTTCGAAAATGACGAGGAAGAGATTAGCAAATGGTGGAGCCATCTTAGTACCCATAGCAGTGCCATGGATCTGAAGATAGTGGTGTTGGTTAGATGTGAAGTTATTCATGGTCAGTATAATACGTAAGGTCACAACGTGTCTCAGTAGGAATGTTAGGTAGAGTAGCAAGGTTGTTAAGGAAGTCACTTGTGTCTTCAATGTGTGAATCCAAGGAAGAGACGAGTGAGTTAATGTAAAAGTCGACGAATTGTGAGATGCGTTCTGTAGATGAGACTATGCCGGGGAAGTCCCGGGTTGCCAGTTGTGTTTATTTTAGGTAAAATGTAAAAGCGTCCAGGTTTAACGTTTTTTTAAGGTATTGTTTAGTCTTTTCGTCAATGTAGCCGTCTTTTAACATGCGTTAAACTAAACAAAAGACTAAACGACATCGTATTACGACATCCACCACTATATATAATATTGTAATTTCATTTTTATAACTTAGTAGCATCTAAAGCTGAAGAGGGCTGGTCTGGCCAGTCGAAATATTGTTTTAAATATACGACGTTGTGTCAGCCTTGCAGTAGTCTTTACGTTTTTAGCTCTATAAGTGCGTTCTGCTCAAGTAACATGTCTTAACCCTTTAACCCTTCACCCAAATATGCATCAGTTTTTTGGCTGCCATGACGCTGGATGGGGGCATGGGTCTTAGTTTTGCTAAAGAAAAGCTATTTTTTCACCAAAACGATAGATTTCCCCAAGATTAGGTACAGATGTGTAAAATATTTTAATCTGGGTCATGCGCAGAAGCCCAAATATGGACTTTTTTTCGCGATTGCCCGAATTTTGTTCATGATCCTTTCCTTTCCTTTTTCTCGGCCCTTTTACTCTTGCTAACTTTTGCGTTTCATATTCTTTCTGGCTGTCGTAAAAAGTACTGATCAATTATAGGTATAATGGGCCATTTTACCACCAATTTTGCACCAAAACTGATAACGATGTTTTTAAATTTGCTACGTCAGCATGCTGTTGATATCCAAAACCGATAGATCTATCCTAGCTCTACTATCTGCTTATCAAGAATATCTGGTGATATTTAAATTCATGACGTCACAAGTGGTACAAAGAGCACGAGCGCTGAGAGCGACTATATGCGCCCTTGGTAGTCAAAGAGTTAAAAAGTTGGTCTCAAAAAAGGCAAAGAAAACTTCGCCATGAGTTCGATTTGGAACTAGATAACGCTTAAGAGGAAATGCCCACAAAAATAAAAAAAAGTTCGGTAAGTAAAAACGCTGTGAAGTTTTTTTCTTCCGAGAAAAACGACACATCGATTTTACGTCGAGCTAACAAGTTCTAACTGGGCTGAAAATCGACTATTTTCATTCGATTCGCATGTCGCAACTATTCAGCGCAGAAAGGTTAAAACACAACCAGTGTATTGCAGAACTATCCCTTGTCTAAGAAAGCACAATTTCAAGAACATTGGATTAATCTTATTATTGGGTGGTAAACAAAACCAAATCCAATTTTACGCTGAAACTATTATTGCTCACGCATTTAAGATTCCTTGCTGCTTTAGTGAAGTTCCTTCATAATAAACTATCTTTTGTGATAAAATATAATCCTAGAACAAGCGTTATAACATGTTAATTTGACTTCTAGATACATGTAAGTCAGAATGTTAAGAAAGAGTTGATATTGGTCCAATTAAAAGAACATTCTGGGATGTAAACAGTTTCTTTTAAAGTATTACATTTCTACTCAGAATTTCCTGGGGGAGCATGCCCCAGACCCCCGAGCGGGATGACGCCTGTGGCCTCACAAACAATGGCTACGCCGCCAAAGATCTCACTCATTGCCTACAAATCAACTTAAGAGCTCTGCTTTACGTATATTGAAAGACCTATCTTAGACTAGTTAGAATCTAAAATCTTTTGGAATTCCAAACTATGGCAAATGTTCGAACTGTCAATTATTTTCACCGACTGACTAATTCAGCGTTGGAGAACACTCTGGTTTTGTTTACCACCAAATAATTAATCCAATTTTCTTGCCAAATTGAGTCTGAAGGTTGAATCAAAAATGTGGTTTTTCGTAAAGGCAAAACTGTTTAAAAGAAAAATCTACAGCCTGTTTGCATTCTTGTTATGGAAAGCTATATGCATGCAAAAGACGAGCGAGTTTGAGGTTTCTATCCTTACCGAAGAAACTTGATTTTGTTTGATTTTTGTGGGCATTCTTCTGGACAATAATATCATTGATAAAATCCACTCACTATTTTGATATTGTTATGTGGTCCAGAAAAAAGCTTAGCTTCTCGGATGCAAATTTTGAAACTGTGTTTGGGAAAATCTTCCACCCATAGGACAACAGCCTCATGAGCTTCCTTCGAAATCTGATGACTGACAGTTACAAATATAGCTGGAGCAGTCGAGAAGTTCTGTGGAAAAGGTTCAAAACATAAAAAATGTAGATTCGAGTGAAGAAGTGAAGAAGTGGACGAAGGGAGCAAGGGACATAGAGATAAGAATCAAGGGTAAGGTAAATTAAGGTAGACTTTTTATTTATACACGGTATTTCCTTCAGGACTTAATAATATTGAATTAAATTAATGGGGACAAGGGACTTGGGGAGAAGAGGAAACGAAAAGCAGGGGACAACTGTATGAAGGGACGAGGAAACAAGGAATCAACTACTGGATAAGTGAAAATAGGGATAACTGGAATAACGGGACAAAGAGCTAATAAGACAAGGGGACAAGAGGAAATGGAGACTAGGGGACAAGGAGACAAGAAGACAAGGGATGAAGTGGACAAGGGAGCAAGGAAAAAGGAGGACAGAGGACAAACGAACAATCAGACAGTTTAACTAGAAGAAGAGGTAACCAGGGGCCACAAGGGGACAAAAAGAAAAGATGACAAGAGAACAACTGGCAATGGACAACAGACAAGGGACAAAGGAACAAGAGAAAAGTGGACAAAGGAACAAGGGGACAGGTGGACAGGGGGACAAGGAGAAAAGGAGTCTAGTGGACAAGGAAATTAGGGAACAGAGGACCAGGGGACCAAGGGACCAGGGCATAAGGAGACAAGGGGATAAAGAAACAAGAAGACAAGGGGACAAGGAGAAAAGGGGAAGGGGGAAAACCTATGAGGGTACGAGAAGGCAAGGGGACAGGGGGACAAGTCAATGTGTGAAAAAGGGACTTTGGGACCACGGGACATGGAGATAAAGGGGACAAGAGGGCAAAGGGAGAAGGGGCTAGGGTAAGGGGACAAGGGAATAAGGGAACAAGGGACAAGGGGACCACGTGACCAGAGTACAAGGAGACAAAGGGACAACAGGATAAAGGGAGAAGGATAAAGGAAGAAGAGTAAATGAACTAGGCTGGACACAGGAAAAAGGGAACAAAGAAACAAGGGACCAGGGGACCACGGGACAAGGGGACAAGGGACAAAAGGACATTGAGACAACGGGCCATTGGGACAAGGGGACAAGATGATCAGTTGACCCGGGGACGAAGGGACAACGGCACAATGGGACTAAGGGAAAATGGGACAACGGCATAAGTGAACAAGGGATCAAGGGACCATGGGACCACGGGACAAGGCGACAAAGGGACAAGAGGACAAGAGGAAATCCTACAAGGGAACGAGGGGGCATGGGGACAGGGGGACAAGGGAACAAAAGACCAGGAGACCACGAGACCAGGGAACAATGAGACAAGGAAACAAGGGGACTAGGGGAAAGGTAACAAGGGGAGAGGGGACAAAGGAACAAGGGAACAAGAGGGGAAAGGGGGACAAGGGGAAAAACCGATGATAAGGGGACGACAGGGCAAAGGGGACAGGGTACATAGGGACAAGGGGACAATCGGAGTAACTGACCCGGGGACAAGGTTACAACGGGACAAGGGGACTAGGAGGCAAGGGAACAGGGGACCAGAGGACAACGAGACAAGGGGACAAGGTAAAAACCTAAAACGGAAAGAGGGGGCAAGGGGACAATGGGATGGGGGAATGAGGGGACAAGGGACCAGAGCACAAGGGGACAAGGTGACAAGGGAACAGGGGACCAAGGGGCCAGCTGACCTGGCGACAAGGGGACAATGGGACAAGGGTACTAGTGGACAATGGGACAAGGGGCTAAAGGGACAAGGAGACATGGGCACAAGTGGACAAGGAGACAATGAGACAAGGGAAAAACCTATAAGGAGAACACGGGGCAAGGGGATAAGGGGACCAGGGACAGGGAACAAGGGACAAAGGGAAAAGGGGACAAAGGGACATTGGAACAAAGAGACATTGGCTCAAGGGGATAAGGACACAAGGGCCCTAGGGGACAAAGGGACAAGGGAACAAGGGCACACAAAACCAGAGGACCTGGCAATAAGGGGACGACGAGGAGATTAGGGCACAAGTGGACAAGAGAACAAGGGAACAAGAGAACAAGGGAAAAGGAGAGAGAGGGACAAGGGGAAAATGGGACAAGGGGACAAGGAGACAAAGAGACAAGGGAATACCTATAAGGGAAACAGGGGGCAAGGGGACAGGAGGACAGGAGGAAAGGGACAAGGGAAAAAGGGGACATTGGAATAAGGAGACAATGGCACAAGGGGACAAGGACACAAAGGGCCTAGGGGACAAAGGGACAACGGAACAAGGGGACACAAAACCAGGGGACCTGAGAACAAGGGGACGACGAGGAGATAAGGGCATAAGTGGACAAGGGAAAACGGGACAAGTGGACAAGAGGAGAAGGGAACAAGAGGAAAAAAGAACAAGAGCAAAAGAAGACAAGTATCAAAACGAAAGTGGATAAGGGGTCGAGGGGAAAGGGAAACAAGACCACGTGGGATGGGGAAAGGGCACACGAGGACAGGGGACAATGTAACAAGCGGAACAAGTAATAAGTGTTTAAGGGGACAAAAGGGCAAGGGGAAAAAAGTGGCAACGGGACAGGAAGACAAGTGGAAGAGAGGACGAGAGGACAAAGGGACAGGGAAACAAGGACACGGAGGACATAGGGACAAAACAAAAACGAGGCAATAAGGGAGCAACGGAACAACGGAACAGGAGACCACGGAACGCGGGGACAAGCAGACAAGGGGACAAAAGGACAAGGAGCAAGGGGAAAACCTATAAGGGGACGAGGAGGCAAGCTAGGAAACAAAGGAAAAAGTGGACATGGAGATATTGGGACATTACGACAAGGAGACAAGGACAAAAGGGGACAAGGGCAAAACCTATAAGTGGAAGATGGGGCAAGGGGACAAGGGGACCAGGGAAAACGGGGCAAGGCGACAAGGGAACGAGGGGACAAGCGGACAAACGGACAAGGCGACAATTGACCAAGGGAACAAGGGGACAAGAGGACAAGGCGACGGGGAGAGGGGAGAGGGAGACAGGTGGACACAGGACAAGGGGCAAGGAGACGAAACGACAAGGAGACAAGAGGAAAAGGAAACAAGGGAACACGGGAACATGGGAACAAGAGACCAGGGGAACACGGGACAAGGGGACAAGGTGACAAGGGAACAAGAGGAAATAACGGGGCGAGGGGGACAGGGAATGGGGGGACAAGACCACGGGGAACAGGAGGACAAGTGGACACACGACAGGGGACAAGGGGACAAAAGAACAAGGGGACAAGAGGACAAGGGGACAGGAGGAAAAGGGATCAGGGGTTCAGCTTACCTGGAGACAAGGGGACATGGGAACAAGGGAACAAGGGAACATAGGAACACGGGAACACGGGAACAAGGGACAAAGGGAACCACGGACATTTTTACAAGGCGACAAGGGAACAAAAGGAAAACCTATAAGGGAACTAGGGGACAGGGGGGCAGGGGGACAAGGGACCAGACGACCACGGGACCAGCTGACCTGGGGACAAGGGGACAAGGGACTAAAAGCACAAGGAGAGAAGGATACAATAGGACAAGGGGACAAAAGGGAAGACCTGATAAGGGGACAAGGGGCTAGGGCACGGGAGGACAGAGGGACAAGCGGACAATGTGACAACTGGACAAGAGGAAAAGAGGACGTGGGAGAACGACAACATGGGGACACGGGGACACTGGAGCATGAGGAACCGGGTGCATGAGGACAAGGAGATAAGGGATGAACGGGAGAAGGGGCTAATGTGGCAAAGGGATAAGGGGACTAGGGAACGAGGGGACAAGTGGACAAACCGAAAGGGGGTAGGAATTAAAAAATATATAGTTCTAACCTGTATTAAACCAATCCTTTTACATTGGGTTCCAGTTGTCAAATAGTTGAACGTGATACTGCCAAATTGCGATCCAGACGGTGTAGACCGAAAGGCTATCCAATTAACCTCGGCTGACTCGTTGGAACCTTTTCCATATTCCAGAACACAGACCTTGAATCCGCCTGTGGTAACAGACTCGACCCAAAGAGTCGCGCTGTTTCGGGGAAGCGAACTTTTGACAGTGTGGCCAATTGATGCAAGGACTTTTACTTGCTGCGCACCATAAAATGAATGTTGGAAATAAATCTTTTTACAAGCAAACAGTCCTGGGGCGACGGTGGCTACTTTCTCTTTTCCAGCTTTTAAAGCCTGCGCTGTGAAAAGATCAACAAAATAAATTCCATTAAAACGATTTCTGTGTTTGCATACGTTACTAAGCCGGACCAAATAAACCCTATCTTACCATAATTAGTATAAAACAGACTGATAAAAATCGGAATAGTTACTGTAGTTTCTTGTCGCATACCTTCATTAATGTGCGCTTTGAGAAATAAGACGAAGGCGAAGAACAAACAGAGCGAGAGTTGGCGGTCGTAAGACATCTTGTTTCAACTCAAAGAAAAATGTTCCGTGATGTATATTTATTTTCATCATACGAGGCCTTGATTTGTACCTGTATCGACAGGACTAACTTTCAGACAGCACGTGCTGTTAAATTATTTGCCCTCGAGGTATCTGTCTGTTATCTATGGGTGAGTGGAGGTTTTGTGGACATATTTTATAATTATGTTAAAATCTAAGATCAGTTGAAACAAAATTACACAGTAAACCTAAGTGTTCCATTTCTTAAAAGATTAACGCATCTTTTTATTATTTGTGTTCAGTGGTCAGTAGATCGGTGTATTTCGAAAGTTTATATTTTAACCGTATATTATATTTTAGCGGTATTGCGGTTCTATAAGACTAAGCGGTTTTCTAAGTGTTCAAATGTAGTGCTGATTCTGTCGATTGCAACCAAAAAAAATTGGTGTTCCGAGCTCGTGTAAGGGACATTTGAGCTTGAAAACTAGCACCTTGACGAATTTTCAGCAAAACAGGCGGAAAGCATTGACTAAATAAATAAGGTCGTAATTCTAATGGAATGGTGAACCTGAAATATTTATGACCGCATATAGTACCCTTGTAACTACGGTTGGGGTGTTTTGGTAAATTTCGAAGCGATATTGCGGTTTTTAATGTTTTTCTACGCGGTTTTGTGGTTTTTGGATCCCCCTTACGCCCTTCTCCATTACGGATCGTAGCTCTTTCACTTACAAAGGTACACCTTCCCACTCTCCATTGAGTTTTAGGCCTTCAATCCGTAACCAAAATAACCGTAGGGCATACTTTGGAGTATTTAGGAGCCGACAAATTACGCTACGAAAGAAAACATTAATGTTAACGACGTTTTACCTTCAATTTCTTTTCCCTTTCATATCTGGATATCTTTGTATGCGTGTTTTCGAGTTTCCTCTTTATCCGATATTTTTACTTCTGTTCTGTAGCGCGAACTTAAGTACGTGTTCGCGAATGTTTGACTGTTTCAACTTTCTTTCCGTTGCTATCTGCATGTGGCATTTTTAAAACGAAATCTTACAGTTTAAGACGTCCTCGGTTGAACAAATTTTCGACAAGTTTCACCAAAGCGCCATGTTATATTTATTCCAATAGTTAAATCATTTGATACTCAATAGACAAAACACCTGAAATTTGAATAATTTCAGACGTCCTTTCATGATAAGATATGTATTATAAAATTATAGCGATATCGAGATTGCAAAGTTCTCGTAATATTCCAGGATGCGTACCTATTCTCCACCAGTGTCAAAAGAGTGTGTTTAGCGTTTGCGATAGATTCAGCGTTCGATACATTTAACAATGAATCGACTTAACGAAACTATACATAAATAGTCACATCCACGCATAAAAACAAAATAGCGATAATCAATTAGGAATTTCTTTATTACCTATTAGTATCTCGAAGTTATCGAAAGATTGTGTAAGAAGCTATCATGCCTTGTTTATTTTTAAAGTTGGCCGTATTTACTTATGTTTGCTTTACTGCCGTCAGCTCACAAATTTTATTAGATACGCGGACCCTCGGACGTAGTGATTAATAATAATCAATAATCTATATCGTACCACTCACAAAAGATTTGCTTAGGGTGGTTTATGATCCATGAAATATATGTCAATCGAAATGTCGTTGTCTCTTTGTAATGAAGTTGTTTTGACAGCTGGATTGTTCCTTGTTTTTGATGATTTGAATGCAATAACGTTTTCGTTTTTGGGTACCCAAGCCATTTCAGTTGTTTAGAAATCACGAAAACCCCGTCCTCACGTATCTGGATGTTTTTGAATCTGCAACTTTTTCTTTCCGGATACACGCCTTCCATCCACACGCATCTGGCGAATTCGGCAGAGAATCCGGACAGTTTTTAATCCGCTCTCCATGAATACGCTACGTGTAGACGGGAAAATTTTTGAATCCGAAAAAGTTGCGGATTCAAAAATAATCTCCGGATACGTGTGGACGGAGCCTAACTTATCACGACTGGACTTCTCAAACCACAGGCAGACCACTCTATGTGTTCGTGGTTTAATATAGAGAATGTATGAGAGTTATGAATAAAGCTCTGAAAATTGCATATTTAAATCACATCTCGGCCTAAATATCCAAATAAAGTTAAATGAAACCATAATCGACTCATGTATGGTGTTTTTTCGCCTTCCTGGGCCGTCTAAAGCGTCTTACAACGAAATTACTTTTGGCCGGTTACGGTTAGACATAAGAAGGAGACAAGGCATGCAACTTCGAGGCCGTCAGCCTCGACCTCCTCCACTTCAAATTGGAATTAACGCAAAAGTACTGAAAATCTCACCTGAATGGCGACGGATCTTAATAGATGAGTTTTTTCTCTATCTCTTCGCCGAATTTCAGCTTCATCCCTCCAACAGTTTCCGAGAAAATCGACGCTGAAGTCATAAATACAGCTTTCTCAATATGATCGGTGCCAAACTCAACGACCCACGGAATTCAAGGAATGCAGGCCGTTTCAAATCTACCAATCAGCGCTTGGCTTCCCGCGGCAGCCCGCCGCTTTATTGGGATATTTAGGCCGAGATGTGATTTAAATATGCAATTTTCAGAGCTTTATTCATAACTCTCATACATTCTCTATATTAAACCACAAACACATAGAGTAGTCTGCCTGTGCTCAAACCGCGCGCTGTTTACAACCTTTTGTTATAATGGTGTTTATGCAATCAGTAAATTTTAATTAAAAAAGGAGGAAACTTAAAGTGCCTATAACCCCAAAAATTTTTTTTCGTTTCGTGAAATCTTTGCATGGAGTTGAGAAAAATGCCGCAAAAATTTTTGCAATTGATTAAAACCCGAAATTTTTATGAATTTTTAAAGTGAGTGTTCTTTGTAGCACGACCGAGCAAAGCGGAGAATGGGACTAGTGACGTCATTCCAGGCCTTTGCTCGCATCGCTTCGGTTATTGTCCTTATATTACGGGTTCGATGTTATCACCGTTCAGTATTTTGTTGAAAGAACGTTTATTCAACTCAAAAAATACGTAATAATCACATCAATTGATAATGTCGTCCAACGATACTAGCTTGACTCAAGCCGCAGAAACGGAGGTAGAGTACGACTTCGAAGTCGAGGTGTGATCAAACGCGAGCGAACAAGAAGACAACTAAGATGATGATGAACCAGAAGATGCCTACGCATCAAGTGGCTCCGATTCATGAACCAGGTCTGCTGCTTGCGGTCTTGCTTCTGTAGCAATCAGTACAAAGGTTGAAAAAGTAGCCTGCTCCCTGCTTTTTCTACGACGTTTCGCCACAGGTTCGACTTGCGAGTTTCGAGCGTTGTGTACACAAATTTCCGGACTTTCCAAATCGTGGAAACGTAGTAAATTGTTTTAGAGGAATGAACTATTGACAACCAGGTGACGGTTACAAATGCAAAGTAAGTGAAAGAAACATGTTTACGACGAAATGCAAATGTAGCACGATCGAAAACTACTCATAGCACATGAATGCATACAGTCAACTCTCTCGTAAGCGGACACCCTTGGCATTTGGAAAAGTGTCCGTTAGTAGAGCTGTCCGCTTACGAGAATTATTCCCATAAGAAAAAAGGGGAAAATGGTAAAAAAAGGGAATTGAAAACAGTGTCCGTAAGTAGAGCTGTCCGCTTAGGAGAGTGTCCGTTAGCGGAGAGTTGACTGTATTTTGTTGTCACCTTCGCTTGCTTTCAGTTGGTTTACCTTCCATCGAAATACAGGGTACGCGGATCGTTTGGAAGACACAAATCCCAATACCGTCCTTCCGGAGCCTTCTCTGAAAATAAATCTTAGCTAAATCAGAAAACATAATCGAGTAAGCTTCATCCAGGAAGTGTTTCGAACACACCGCCAAATATTTCGTGGGTTCCCAACGAGCACGCTTACGAGCACGCTTAAGTCGACCCACTTCTTTCTTTCTTTTGCGCTTCTCCGTGTCATCAGTCCCGTCAAAAGGAATTAATATTGGATGAAGAGATATGCCCTTTCCCTTGTTTGGCCTGTTGTTGCATCCGAAAACAACGCATTTATCCGGCATTTTCTTTCTTGCAATCGAAGCAAAGACTGTCCTAAACAAGAAGGCGATTAAAGGCCTGGAATGACGTCACAAATCGCGCTATACCCAGACTTCTTTAAGCGATTCTGCTGCTCGGTCGTGTTTTGAAAAAGTGCGCTTTTTACGATCTTTAAAAATTCATAAAAAATTCGGGTTTTTACCAATTGCAAACCTTTTTGCGGCATTTTTCCTAATTCCATGCAAAGATTTCACGAAACGAAAAAAAAATTTAGGGGTTATAGGCACTTTAACATATTGAAAAGTTTTTGAGATTGTGTGTCGCACGACTGTTTACCCCCAAATAGAATACAAGGGGAAAATTATGGCCAGTGCCATTGAAGTAAAAACATTTGTTTTTTTCTAGAATGTGGCAAGTGGAACGAGGATGAACCAGATAATAAATCAACTGAAAAAAGTAATCAAAGGACATGTCTACGGGTTTTGTCTTGTCAGTCTGCGATGCAGACCACCGTGTTGGCTTAAGGAAATTTCGGTCGAGGTCCTCTTTCGTGGTCACAAAATGACATTTTTAAAGCTTCCCGTATCCCGCGGGAGCCCGTGGTCTTTGTAAACAACGGCGAAGTTGAGATGACGCCGGGCCGAGGGAACATAGCCATCAGTTTGAATTGCTTCAAAAGCTCTCATCACGGCTTCAAGATTTCAACAAGAGCCAGCTAAATAGTTGCCCGAACCATCACTTTCCTACATCGCCGGCCGAGTGAGAATTTAAGCTCGCAATTCAATTCTCACAGCTATTTCTCAGGCTCACGTTGGAGAACAAGCGAGCGCGAAATGGAGCAGCGAAGCCGAGAGACGAGAAAGTGTCAGATGTGTGCCTGCTCGTAGGCTACTTTTAATTTAATTTAAGCCCGAAAATCTCGCAGAATTTTTTCAATGGTTTCCTTCATCGCCGGCAGACGTCCCCGGCACCAAGTAGGAATTTAAGCTCGCAACTTTTGCAGATATTTCGTTTCGTGGCGAGACACAATGCGAAGTCGAAGCAAAGCAATGGTTTCCTTCGTCGCCGGTAAACGTCCGCTAAGAGGGAATTTAAGCTCGCAAATCTCACGGATAGTTTTCACCTCGACCCATCGCAAAGCCGAGCGAATTGACCGAAGGAAGAAAATAGCCATAAATAGCCATAACCGTGCTTCAAAACCTCCCATCTCCTCCAGATTGGATCAGTAAGAATGCTACTCATCAACACAAATTATCGTAGGTTAATTATGCAAAACTGAATATTAGCATTGCTGTTTGGATTTATTTCAAGGCCGATAGCCATTGAAAGTTGATATACTGGTACATCGACCAAAGCATCCCGCGTCAAAGACTTCTAGTCCGGTTCTAAGCTTTGTCATATCGCTGAACACGAGAGACTTCCTAGTAAGTCCCTTGGCACTTCGTTATCGGGGTTTGAATTAAAATGAAAACTGATTACATGTGTTCCGAGCTCAACAACTCCTTCAACTATACAGTCGACGGCCTAATGTGCTCTCTTTTCCTTCAGTTTGCGTAGGAAATGTACGTTCTATTTCCGGCTTATAAAATCAGTAATGTCTTCCAAAATGTATCTCTACCAGTTCACAGGGACTGTTATCTGCAACTGCGACTATTTTATATTTTCCCAGAAAACTGTTCATAGGCCATTCTTGGGTCAAAGACTGTTCTGAAACAACGTGTCTGTTATTTTTCGGCCGCAATAATTCTTAGTGGATTTCGGATCAATTTTGAAATGTTTCATGACCTTCCAAGTGTGTCACTCTCATCAGAGTGACTTTACCTAACCCCTGAAACAGTCACTACACAATTAGATACTATTATCAGATACCGCTTTCGTGGTTTTCTGTTGTTAGTTGTTGATTCTTTTTGACTAATTGCTGGATGTTGTTTCACTCCAGCAGGAAAAAATATCAGTGAATGGTATTAAAATGCGTTACTATAAAAACAACATGAAGGCAAGCTGACGTAAGAGGCGAGCGCTCATGGCACGCTTCCTTTCTGTTACAAAATTTTTAAAGTGCTTCTACAAAGAAACAAAAAGAGCTTAACTAACAACATGAATTTAATTATTCATGAACTGACAAACCATAAAACTGCCGAGAAACAAGGAAATAGAAAAACGTTGTGTTATACCCCCCCCCCCCCCCTCCAAAACTTCCCCAATATGTCTCCATTCGCAAAAAAAAAAACTTTTGATTATGTTTAGCAGTCCATGTAAGTACATAGTGCATCACCAAAATACAACGAGCTAAGATAACAACAACACAGTCGAATCTCCAACGATACCAATCTGTAAGGGGGCACTTCGTGATTGTCTCAGATGTGTACAAACACTGAATCTTTAACCCTGCATAAGATGACAGCTCTTCTCACAGCTCAACTGTTTAGTGACCCCATTGAAAGTCACCACTTATCGAAAGTTCTATTACATTTTTATCAAGTTGAATCCACGCAATTTCTAGCAGAGCTGAAACTAGATTGCCTGCATTTGAAGTTTTTATTTGTTCCTCTCCCGTTGTTTGTTTGTCTGTTTCCTGTACCCGTACAAACTCTTTCCGTCTCCACATCTTCTATTGTTCTTCCCACCTTACCCTCGAGCACTGAAAATATGTCACGAACATATAAACAGCCCTGCAACCTATAAACGCAGCTTTACACAGAAACCTTTCAAGAACCACAAACACAAAATGCGTTCAGGAAGAAAATGGCAAATTCCGCCATCAGCTTCGAGCTAAATCAAAACACGCGGCACCAGTCAAAATGCAATAAAATGCATATCTTACGTGCTAGCGTTAGTATTTGACTGAAGTCCACTATTGTTGGGGCTTGGCTAGGGCTGCTTCACTTTACCCAAGTAAGCTCTGGTGGATTTTGGCCCTCACTTTTGCTGCGTAGAGCTTCCTTCATTTGTTTGTAATTGACATTGAATTGAAATGATTTTTAAAGCGGTTATATGGCCAGCCACATAACCAAAGTTTATCCAAAATTGGAGAGTTTGTTGATTCCTTGTCAAACACCCTTCTTAGAAAACAGAGCAAGCCCAGTGACCTAAACCAGTGTTGTCCATTGCTCACGATTGTCTCACCTCGATAGCTGACAAGCTAAGGATGAGAAACTTGACACGGCGAAATAAACAGTACCACTTGAAAGTACTTCTCAGCTACACACTAGGGTCTCATCCACAAACTTGTAAGTTAGAACCACCTTGAACAGCATAATAAACAGTACCACATGAAAGTACTGCTCAATAGCTTTCATTTGAATGGTCACACACTAGGGTTTCATCCACAGACTTGAAAGTTAGAACCACCTTGTACAGCATAATAAACAGTACCACTTGAAAGTACTGCTCAATAGCTTTATTTTAAATGGTCACACAGTTTGATTCATCCACAGACCTAAGAGTTAAAGCCACCTTTTACTACACAATAAACAGTACTTCATGGAATAGCGCAAAACTGGAATTCCTTCAAACTCGACGAAAGAAGCACTAGGATCGAAAACGAGTGGCATTTTAAATGCAAATGCTGTATTATTATTATTGTTATTATTATCATCTCCTGACGTTCGTAAACTTGAAAGTAAAGATTGTTATTACAAACTAATTGTACGTTTTGTTTGTACTGCTTTCCTTGTATATTTGAAGCAAAATAGATCTCGATTTGATAAGAAATAAAATATTTCACATACTTTTGAAAACTAACGACTGACAAGACAGCTAAACGAGAGCTCTGCATTAAGCATAATTTTATACTCAAAATACAGTCTTGCATTTGTTTTTGCAAAATTCCATGTTCAAACACAGTGTTCATCGTAAACATTGCATTTTATCCTAAAGCAAGAAGACCAATGGCTGTGAATAATTTGCAGATATCCTGCTACGTTTATTTTTATCGTGATTACGTACGCAATGCATGACGCATGCGCACAGGTTAAGCCAGGCTAAGCAACTTGTTTCAGTAGAAAGTTATCATCACTATTATAAAATGTTTTTCAAGTAAAATTAAAATATCTCTCAAATAATATAGTTTTGTTTCTCTTTCACATAACTAAATTTCTAACAAAAGAAAAATGTGCGTGCTGGTGGAGTTTCTAATTTCTTTAATAAATCGCACCAGCAGATAATCATGGAACTGATGTATTCAAGAAAGACACGTTCAAGACTTGATTAAGAACTTTGGGAACTATCATGATTCCCTAAAGGCGAGTTTCACAGCGGCAATTGCACATTGGGAATTCACAGTAAAAGTAGTGAAAAAAGATTTCGCTCCTCCTAAATAAGAACAAACGTAAACAGAAACCAACGCGATATTTCCACCCTGCTCTATTTTATTGTTACAAGCTTTTATAACGGTGTGTCTGACACTAGTATTTATTTTCTACGTTAGCACTCTCAAAAGACGGTTCATAATTACTACAAACAAAAAAAAACTCCCTACACTATCATACATTCTCAATCCACTTTTACTAAATCCACTTTACTTGAATAACATAAGAAATCAAAACCAGCTGGAATCCTGTAGCCTGTGGAACCTATCCTGGTACGATGTCCGTGGAATTTTATCAATTAAAACTCAGTAACAAGATTCTCTTTTTTAAGGGATAATTTCACGGTTCTGCGCATGTACAAGGTATAGCGCAAGTATAAACTATTACCTTGTTCATTTTTTTATTGAACCACGCGCAGTTCATCAACTACAACTGTGGTTTGTGAAAGCACAATGACTGATGCCCAAATCTTACTGAAGATGACTACAGATTTATCGAGAAAATTTCGAAATTATTTATGAAAATTAAATTTTTTTATTCGGCGCGAAGGATTTACTCTGGACACACAGAGAAGTTATCTACTTTTATCCGATCGGGTAAACAATATATGTATTAATCAAACATACGAAAGGAATTCTAATGAGAAACATTACTCCTATCGCCGCGTTTTCTTGAGTTACGTGAAAGTCTTAAAGGAAAATTCATTAAGAAGTCATTAGCTCGGCTACCGTCCTAGCTTGTTGTAACACCAAGTCATGAGACCATCCTTTAATGGCAAGTACCACAGAAATAACCCCAAAGTAAACTGTTTAATTGTCTTAATCGTACACGTGACTACTCGATTTTGTACTAGCCTACTGTTTGACATACCATCAGTGATACTGAAATTTTCAGATTACATTGCACTTCTATAATTTACTAACAGTTTGTATGTACCTTTATATATTAGCAAAGATTTAATTTTACTGAACAGGGTGTGTAAAGCTTAGACTCCAAGCTCCGCGATTTCTTCAGGTAGTTTTATAGAACACTTCGACTTCGTCAGGTCGGAAGTAGTAACTTCCGGCCAGGAATGATCGTGTGAAGGAGGATCCATAGCTGTTGCCAGCTGGCAGGACGTAGGTGTAGCCAAGTTCTGAGTATGAGTTGGTGTTTGATGCAGCGTTGTTGGCAATGTAAATGTCGTATCCTCCTCCAAATGTTGGTCCATAGGAAGAGCAGCTGTAGATGGAATGACTTCTCTGATAACTATACTTTCCTGTTTGATCTAGCTTTAGTGGCTGCCAACCAGGCTTGTTAACCAATGAAAAGAGAAAGGCTGCTGAATCGTAGCGATATGAACAACTGGAACCTAATTTGAAATACACAATAGAAAAAGAAGTCCAACATTTATGATGTCTACTGACACTTTAAACAGTTTCTTAATGTCGTATTCCAACGATAATTTGATTCGTGGTTCACAAGATTGTACTATTATTCGTAGGTCAGCATTATTTCTTGTAGTGTTAATCTTAAGTTCTCTTGTTCCTGTATGTTAATTGTGGTTTAAGTTTTCAATAATTTCAATTCTGGTATGAGCAAGCCCCGTGAGAGACTGGGTACCGCTGCCCCCATTTCAGACTGAATATAATTTCCATGCCCTATTTTATCAATTACTTAAGAATCGAGCTGTCAAACTGTCAGTTAGCCAGGAACACCATGCCGTTAATAGCCTGTTTATTGCGATGAGTTAACCAGAAAATTGTTAGCGTGGCTGACTTACTTTCCTTTCTTTGGTATTTCCTTTTCTATCTATTCCCTTACTTTAATGAATTGAAGCGAAAGTGGTAAGTTACCGCTTCCTATAAAGGTCTTACATCTCGATATCTCCCGAATCAGTGAAGATATAGGTAAACAGAACAAGTTATACATCGTGGAAGTAAGGTAAGGCGTTTTGTTAAGAATTTTCTAACCTTAAATTCCTAAACCATATTGTAAATATTCATTTTTTTTTAATTCCTTTTTAAACTCTTGTGACCTCTATTGCGCAAAATGATAATCGCTGACTCACAGCTTGAGCTTGGGTGGCCTGTGATAAGATGAACTTGATCATGTCACTTACTCCAGGAGACACTCGTGTATCCTCCAAAAATATATTTTCCAACACGGATGATTGTGACAGTGGGACCTTTGCCGTCACAGTTTGAATGGAAGGTATAGGAGGACCAGCCATTTACAGTTGCCTGGTAACAGCGATTCCAGTAAGAAGATTGACGAGTCACAGGCTTTAACCATTTATCCAGCCATGTCAAAAAATTCTGGCTGTTTCCCACAATGCTGGAAGATTTAAGACCCGCTGCAAGAATAACATATAAGAACGTTCTTTAGATCCATTTTGTACCTAGAATATGTTTTAATGGGTTATGTTGGTAAGGATTAATAACACTCTCATCTTCAACAGTCATAAAGGTGACCATCTTTACTCATCCGTAAATGTGACGCTGACTAAAGGTGTATTGTTTGTTCGGAAACATATTTTGTGTGTGGTCGTTATATGCCACCCATCGTGCAACTTAAAATAGTTTTTATCTGGAATACTATAATGTAATAAACGCCACACAGGAAAGTATAGACGATTCCTGAACTCGTTTTAATTGTTTTAATCGTGTAGCCGAGTGACATACAACAAGTTGTTCAAAACGATTCTTGCCACGTGTTTTCTATCCGATTCTTACACCATGTATCATACAGGAAGTGTCCCATTACACTTTCCCCTCTACTACAAAGAATGAATCTCCAGATTCACGATCATTCCGTGTACTACAACAAAATAAAGTCAATCCGTTGATTTAGTCTCTTAACAAAGTTCTGAAACAGTTTGAATACTATCAAAGTTCTCGCAGTGCTCTAGCCTTCTTCAGCAATATTGGCTTCAGTTTCTTTATCCGCTCCTTGTCCTGCATCTGCTTGTCCTCAAACATCTTTAAGCGGTCAGTTATCTGCTGTAAACTATTCAGAATCCATTCACCATAACGGTCTGGGGATCTTCTTATGCGTGCTGGTCTTTGGCTCTGACCAACTGGCTGCTCCTCTTCGACCTCCTGTTCATGTTCTTTGTTCTCTTCCCCATTCCTGCAACAACCTTGGGCATCATCTAACAGTCCACCTCCCTCAGCAGCCGGTATATCTACCACGTGGTCACTTCCAGCACCCTGTTCAACTTCTCCGTCCGAAGCAGATTTAGCGAGGTAGGGCGGATCCCCGCTTGCGCTCTCGTCTGGCATATCGACAACCTCATTGTACCCTTCACTTCTAGCTGCGACCCAGACAGCCTCTTCCTCGGTTCCACTGGTAGCTATATCAGGTTTCATTGATACCACCTCCTCCGATGCTGTCTGTACCTGTTCACCAGCTCCGTTGCCTCCTACAGGTGCATCCACTGCTTCCTTGGCACCCGTTTCCTCTATGCTTCCTTCCTGCCTTCTCTTGTACAACCGCAAGTTGTTGAAATGGACTACTTGAGACTTCCTAGAATGTCCCCTGACCTTCTTCACCCGGTATGTAACATCAGTGACTCGCTTCACTATCTCATATGGTCCCTCCCACTGTCGATGGAACTTGTTTACTTCACCTGGTTTCAGTTGTGGATCGTAGCGCAACACT
The DNA here is from genome assembly GCA_964020085.1 of Micromussa lordhowensis. Taxonomy (NCBI): domain Eukaryota; kingdom Metazoa; phylum Cnidaria; class Anthozoa; order Scleractinia; family Lobophylliidae; genus Micromussa; species Micromussa lordhowensis. The sequence goes on along the minus strand of CAXHUQ010001439.1, from coordinate 86,826 downwards.
AAATCACCAGGTTGAAACAGCATATGTCTCACTCCCTTGTCGTATGCATCTTTCTGACGACGCTGAGCAACCTTGAGGTTTTGCCGCACATCACGGTATGCAGCTTCTAGGCTACCCTGAAGGTCTGCTACGAATTCAGAGTAACTGTTTTCACTGTCCATGGGCCCACTGCCAATCATTACATCCAGGGGTATCCTCATCTCCCTCCCAAACATTAGCTCAAATGGTGTATGTTCCGTGGAGGAGTGGTCCTGAAGGCCATCATGCAGTAATCTAGTTGTTCATCCCAGCCCTGTGGATCATCGTCAACTCTGGCTTTCAGCATGCTCTTAAGGGTCTTGTGCAGATTCTCAACTTGCCCATTGCCCTCTGGATGATACGCAGTTGACCGAGTTTTGTTGATGTTCAACAAATGGCACATTTCCTCAAACACCTGGGACTCGAAGTTTCTTCTTTGATCGCTGTGTATGCTGTCTGGCACGCCATACCGACAAATCCAGTTCTTTACCAACACCCTTGCACAAGTTGTGGCACGTTGATTTGGAATTGCATACGCCTCCGCCCACTTTGTAAAACTGCATTGTACAGTCAGAATGTAGCGATTTCCCCTTCGAGACCTTGGTAAGGGGCCAATTATGTCAATGTGGATTCTTTGCATAGGGTTTCCAGATGGTATCGGATGCAGGGGTGCCTTTGGTCTAGGCCTGGGCTTGCACATGGCACATGTCAGGCAGCTGCTGCAATACCGATGAACTTCTTTTGTCAAACCTGGCCTACAAAACCTAGGCGTTCAAGCCAACGAGCCACCTGCCCTTGAGGCTCGTTAAAGGACCTCAACCATCTCAATGAGGAATGGTCAGTTCGTACACAGAACCGTCGCCCTAACAAATAGTACCGGAAGTAGTTAACATACGTCACTAAAGCAAGCATTTCCAACCGAGTGGTGCAATAATTCTTTTCATGTTCGTTCAAGGAGCGACTACCATAAGCAATCACCCGCTCTGTCCCATCCTGCTGCTGTTGAGATAGAACTGCTCCAATTCCCTGATACTGGCTTGCGTCAGTGTCAAGTATGAAAGACCCTGCCTCAGCACTGAAATTGGGGTAAGCTAGCACTGGCGCGCTTATCAGACGGCCTTTCAGTTCCTCAAATGCTGCCTGCTGTTTCTGTTGCCAACTTAACGACAGTCTTCCTACACAGCTGGTACAGAGGTTCAGCAATGATGGAAAACCCAAGGATGAATTTCCTGTAATAGCTAGCAAGTCCGAGGAAGCTTTAAAGCTCTTTGACATTAAGTGGGACTGGCTATGTTTCAACAGCTTTAACTTTCTCAGGGTCAGTCTTGATCCCGTCAGAAGACACGACATGTCCTACAAAGACAACTTCCTTTCTACGAAAACGGCACTTCGATGGCTTTAGTTTCAAACCAGCAGCCCTTATACGATCAAACACCAGCAGGAGACGGTGAATGTGATCTTCAAAGGTAGGAGCCCAGATGATGATACCATCCAAATACACTAAACAGTGGGCCCAGGTGAGACCACTGAGTGCAAGGTTCATTAATCTGGTGAAGCTAGCTGGGCCATTTGTCAATCCAAATGGCATCACTGTCCACTGAAACTGTCCACGATGAGTTGAGAAAGCTGTTTTAGGCCTTTCCTCTTCTTTCACCTGCATTTGCCAGTACCCCGAAGCTAAATCTAGGCTAGAAAACCACTGAGCCCCACCTAAGGCCTCCAACAAATCATCTGTCCGAGGCAGGGGAATGGCATCCTTCTTCGTAGACTGGTTGAGTTTACGAAAGTCAATACACATACGATATGTCCCATCATGTTTTCTCGCAAGCACTACCGGACTGCTCCATGGACTTTGAGACGGTTCAATCCTGCCTGTAGCTAGGAGCTCATCTAGTTGCTTATCAATAACCTCTCGCTGGTAGGGCGGTACCCGACGGGGAGGCTGCTTCACTGGCTTGCAATCACCCGTGTCGATGGCATGTTCCAAGAGGCCTGACTTTCCTAAATCAGAGCTGTCCTTCGAAAAGATATCCTCATATTCCGTTACTAGAGACGAAAATTGTCGTCTCTGGTCTTCCGACAGCCCTTCCAGGTTACCTTGTAAAAGTGATTTCCACTTTTCGTCCTCCATCGGCTGCTCATCTTTAACTACTGAGCTGTCAATAAGCGAACAAGATGGATGGGAGGTATTTGTAAAATCTGGATCCGTTTCCATAGAAACAACACGACCATCCACACTACTAATGGGGTGGAATTCAGCAACAGGAAAATCTGACCGCAGTCTGATGGGCCTATCTGAGAAGTTAGCAACTCGAACTATGGTCAGTCCATCCCTTAGGACCACTAAGGAATGAGCTACATTAATTTCTGATTTGCCTCTTAGTTCCCTTGACTCCTCTAAAATCCAGTGTTACGATCATATCCATTCTTCAGCTTGGCTTCGATCACTTGTTCAGTTCCGGGTTCCACTTGTATGTCATCATTCAGAAAAATTTTGCAAACACTTGGTGTAACCTTGCAGTATCTGATTGGAATTTCAGTATGGCCCACTACAAAGGTTCCAGTGTCAGAGTGAATTTGACAGCCAAAGTGCTGGAAAAAGTCTGAGCCAAGTATGCAATCATGGGATAGGCCCCGTGCAATCATAACGGCCCAAAAACAATCAATGTTTCCTACACGAAATCTGACTTTTGTTTCTCCCAGAACCGTTAATTCATTTCCATTTGCTGTGGTCAGAGTCCCAGTCACTGGGTTGACTTTTGAGACATGCCCACATTTTCTCCATGTTTCCTCATTCAAAACACTAACAGTTGCACCAGTGTCTAGCAATATACCAGTTACACTATGGTTCACAAGTCCTGTAATATAGATTCCAGAGTCTGATATGGCAGAAAGTACATTGTTACTTATAAAAACAGGGTCGTTTACCTCATTGGTGACTATTGGTGCTTGGGCCACCACTGCAGACCTCACGGGGACTGCCTGGCCCTCGGCAGGCCCCGAGCTCTGTTTCCCCCTTTGTATGGGCAACTCCGAGCAAAATGGCCAGGTTGGCGGCAAGCAAAACATACCACGTCATTGCGGCGCCGTGCAGTCGAGGTCGTTTCAGCTTTTTCCAGCTCACGAATTTTCTCATTCACACCTAGAACGATCTCCTTAAGCTCAGGAATCTCAGTTGAAATTTTGTCACCATCCACTGAGGCACTCACCGCGTTCACCGACTTTTTCTTTTCCACGGATGGCACAGACTAACTGACGAACAACACGAACAGCCTCCACAAGCGACGCCGGTTGACTCATGAAGACCTTTTCTCGTACATCATCGCTGATTGCCACTCCTTGAATAAACTGATCTCTTGCCATTTCCACCTTTAACGAATAAGCTGCCTCTGGGTAGGCATTTTCCACTAGTTCCATCAAATTATCGGCGAATGCTTCGAAATCCTCATTCGGCCTTTGAGACCTAACCCGTAACTGCAATTTATAATCTTCCTTCGTCTTGCCCGAATCAAACCTTTGAACCAGTTGTGCCGTGAATTCCTCGAAGGTTAACGATCCTGAAAGTTTCAGAAGCTCAACCGTTTTGTAGGCCGGTTGATCCAGCAGGGTAAGCAAATACGCTCGACGATCTGAAGGTTTGATATGTACAAGATTTGCATACTGAAGAAACTGCGAAAGCCAGGTTTTGAAATTTTTACTTACTGAATAAACACGCGGAGCTCGTACGTTTCTCCTAGATTCCGTTTCGCTAGAAACCACCATGCTCTGCTTCAGGGCCTGGGATAAGGTATTCACCAGTTGCTGAATTCCAGAACTCTCCTCCTGCGATGCACTTTTTGGTTGTGGCTTCGCTTCTTGTTTTGGCGCGAGTTCGTTTGGTAGACCGCCTTCGGCGCCTCCGAGCATTTCCTGTCCTCCGTCACTCATTCCTTGGTCACTTTAAATCCCACTTCTGACACCAATGTAACAAACGCCACACAGGAAAATATAGACGATTCCTGAAGTCGTTTTAATTGTTTTAATCGCGTAGCCGAGTGACATACAACAAGTTGTTCAAAACGATTCTTACCACGTGTTTTCTATCCGATTCTTACATTATGTATCATACACGAAGTGTCCCATTACAATAATCTTAGAGGAAAACATATCCTCGAGCTACCCAAAGTGAATACTACAACCCATGGACTTACTTCTTGGCGTTACACTGCAGCTAAGATTTGGAGCGCTCTTCCCGATCAGTTCCGTGCCGCCAATAACATCGGAACCTTTAAGAACTTGATGTTCAAGATGGATGTCTCAAACTTTACATTTTAATTGCGCAAAAAGATGCGCTTAGTTTTAATATCATTATAATATAATACTGTGATCCAGTTTTAATCTCGATATATTTTAAATGGTACATATATTTTTATTTAGCCTTTACGAGCGATTTTCTTTTGTTATTACTTTCAGCTTATTTATTTATTTATTTTTCGTGGCATGTCTGTAAAGTAGCTGATAGCTAAGTGCATTGACCACGTTAAACAAAGGTATTGTATTGTTTTATACCACGTCCGGAATTTTGGGTAGCAGTGATCTATACTCTTAATACATGATGTTAAATTCCCAACAGCAAAATATTCGGATAGTATTTGTCAGGAAAACGTAATATCATAACCAATCCTCAGCGTCGACGTCGGAATTCTCAATGGAAAAATCAGCGGCAGATAAAGCTACGAAATTTGACAGACTTTGTAAATATTGAAATTTTGAAAAACGTTTTAAATAGTTTAAGTCCACGTGGGAACTTTCCTCTCCACCCCACCCCCCTCCTTTCTGAATGGAGTTAATGTTGATGTCAAAGCGTGTCTGTAGTAGCAAGGAGGTAGCAAACAACATTGCTGAGTCGTGTCCTCTTTTAATTGCAACTGTAACAGTCCTTGCAATATCGCAAACTGATCCCAGATGGAAAGGAGAATTCTAATTGGCTCCCTGAACGGTCCGAATTTTGTCCAATATCAACCGGGTAGCGAATTCCCACATCGACTCTGTGACCCCCTTCCGCAGTATGATTTTATAATGTCAGCGGTCACCCCACTGACAGACTGTGAACAATGTCGTAACTGGCATTTGATTAAACATGAATCAGCTGTTTACCAGCGGTAACTTCGCGCGCTTTTTCTGTGCATCCAACACCTCTCTATTTCGGATAATAACTCGCAGTTTTCTGAATGGCTTCCGACTTTTTCCCTTCTTCAACGCGGACTACAAGCCCTTGCATTGATTCGGATGTTTTCTGCAAGCAATCTACGCTTGTAAGAAATGAAATCCAATTCATTCGAACTAATCTCTCTGAGGCATGCATTGACGAGGATTTTGGCTACGGATTTTTAGATGGGATGGAGGAACAAAAGGTACCAGAACGATCAAAGGAGGAATAAACCTATACATCGAGCTCCAGAGACATAAGCTCGACCAGATAGCTGCAAGAAACATAAGAATTTCGCTAGACAAGCGTATAGCTTTCTCGAAGTACAGCTACGGTGTCTCCGAAGAAAAACGTACAAAGGGCAAATATGATACCCGTGACAAGAATCTATCTACTGTACTCGCAAACAGTTCTAATCATAGCCGGGCCCGGCGTCACAATTTAGAATGCAAGTTAGTAGCACGTTCACAGTAAACGTCATATTTTGTCCCTCAAAAGCAAATACTTGGAGACTTAAAAACATATCTTGCAATATAAATGAGCCGAAACAATACACTAGCACATGGCAAATTATAGAGGTGTCAAACACAACGAAGCGACATGCAGATAACAGCGGAAATCATGCAGACCTATGACCTCTTAAAATTTGCCAGAGCACGATCTTAACGGCTCTTCTTTCTCCTTATAACACAAATTATACGAAGCGACAAAAAGGTCGAGAGACCGAAAAGAAAACGGCAAATGTATAAATGCCACGAACCGTAGGAGTCGTGTAGGCCTGTCAACCCCATTTTACACACTGATATGTTTTTAATGGACAGGCCCCGTTCTACATCGTGCTAGACATACCAGCACTCAACCAACGTCAAGGAGCATAAAGCAAAAATTACGTACTCAACATATAGCATCAACTCCATTTTAAGACGGAGTTTGCAAAACGAACATGTGCGTTTATCAAAATAGCTCCATATTGTAGAGAACAGCCATCGAGTGCATGAGAAATCTAGAAACATGCCGTCAAAGAAACACAAAATAACGAGGTCGAGCTTCAAAAAAGTAAGGATCGAAAAGTACATTACGCCATTGGCTGGCTAAGGACCAATGGGAGTCGTGTTTGGCCTGTCTATTTTATTAACCATCATTGCTATTTATTGTACAAGGAAGTACCGCTGGTTCCCCGCTGGTTAACTGCAGGCTTCGATAGTTGAATATTAATAAGGTGCGGTGACCGCTGACATTATAAAATCATACTGCGGAAGGGGGTCACAGAGTCGATGTGGGAATTCGCTACCCATATCAACCGCTGAGATGCATCATTCATGAATTAGTTTTGGCAAATTGTTTTTCTTCAAACTATCTTACAAAAGAAAGCAGTTTGCTATTAAGACGAAATCTTAGGGGTATTTTTTTGTTGTTGTTTTTGACATCATATTTGAGGGACAATTTCAGCTTAGCTCTAACCACTGCTACCTGAATTGAAGCGGAATCATCGTTAAATACTCACCTGCCGCGGTGTACCTGCAAGTTTTTCCGTCTCCTGATAAAGGATGGTTACACGTACATGTGTAGGATCCTACAGTGTTTGTACATGAAGCTGAACGGTGGCAGTCGTGTACACCGCTGACACACTCATCGATATCTGTTGGTAATAAGAAACACAGCAAAGTTAGTAAACAAACAAATTATGTCCACTTTTATCCTAGAAACCAATGGCAACATGTGTAGTCGCATTAAAAGTTCGAGTTGTTCTCAGTTGTATTGAACTAAGTTATTGCTGCTGCGTTGGTTATAATACATGTTCAACAAATCTGAAGAAAGGAGTTTTATGATAATACGTGTGAACTCATTTCGCAGTGTTGTTGCTGTTGTTTTCAACTAATAACTTTTTAGTAAATTCTCAGCTCCGACTATTGCATTTCTAGCTTTTTGATTGGCTAAATAACTCCGACTATGAGCCAATAATCGTAGTTTTACGTCATATGGAAAATAGTGCGCCAAGTTTAAAAATTTTCCGCACGAAGTTTTCAACTTCAGCCCTTTATAATGGCCGAAATAAAAATCGGCGGCAAAACCCGGTTTAAGAATTTACTAAAACAATTATTCCATTTCCCTTGTTGGATATGAAGTGATTATAAGCAACTCGCGCCACGCGCTCGTTGGTTATTTTATCACTTCATATCCAACTCGGGCTCATGGAATAATTGTTATGTAGTTCTTGTTAAGTGAAAATACCTTACCAGTGCAATTTTTGCCATCTCCTGAATATCCAGGTTTACACGCGCAAGTGTAAGATCCACGAGTATTGTTACAAACAGCATTGGCATCACAGCTATGCGAGTTTGAAGAACACTCGTCTATGTCTAAAACAAGATTAAAGAGCTAAATATGGATAAACGTTGAACTATTATTTAAATCACCCAGGTTCTAAGCCACTGTTGCCAGCTTTAAAATGCAGTGTTAAAAATAAAGTTTTTACAGGGTTAAACTTTTCTCTATCAGTATTATGATTGCACAGGAGCGGTTGGTTAGAGTTTTTCAATGCACTACAGTTTTTTCAAAGCCCTTCAATGCAGGGAAGATTTCATAGTTGTTAAAAGTCAAGTGAGTATGTTATTACATTCAACATAAACATCAAATCTATTGTTGTAGCTTAGATGTTGTTTGTTTGTTTCTTACCATTGCAAGTTTGTCCATCTCCGGTATATCCAACTCTACACTTACAGGAATATGAGCCCACGGTGTTCACACAATCTGCATTCACGTCACAGTTATGAGTGTTGGTAGCGCATTCCTCCAGATCTGAAAAAAATAAATTTGAAAAAAAATTGAACAGGACATCAAATGAATGATATTTACAGTATTCGCTTGCAATGAATTATTTTTGAAAATTAACCATGAAACCAATTTAAGTGCGCAAGATTATCCTGCCTAAAAGTCTATTACTTTTATTAGTAGATTACAGAATGTGCATTAACTGCATTAAACAAGAGATTTATCACCTTTAAAACAAGTAAAGTTGAAACAGTTATCACATGGCACGTCATTCCAAGTGTATCCATGTCGCACGCCAAGAGTGTGCACACAGTCTTCGTTGTTCCAGTTGTTTGATTGTTTTGGAGCCCAGAACCTAAAACTGCTGATTTCTTTGTTTGTCCACACAAAAGAGCCTTCAACGCTGCGGTCATTCAGCCCTATCCATGATCTATCACCAGCATGACGGTGCTGAATAAATACGTTTTCCTCCTGGTTGTGCACTGTCACCAGATCAGAGTTCATCTCAGAACAGTTTGACTCAGCGGTCAACCATGTGGCGCATGCGGGGCTTGAAAAGTAGCAATAACCACCAAAGTAAGTCCAACCTGGCTGGCAAATGTCTGTAGATGTAAACAAAAATAAATCCATGAAAACTAAGAGAAATCGTTAACAATGCCTTGAGTGTCTAAAGGAAAATAGTTGTTTTGGTGTTTCAACAAAGCCTCCACATGTTTTGACATTTTTACTGCTGGCTGAAACATTTGACTTCTTTTGTTATGAAAACAACTTCTCGCCATCAAAGTAAACAGTTCGGCTGCTGAAGCTTTTTTTCTTAACAGTGTAAGACACAGAAATTACTAAAATAAGAAAACTAAGTAAACTAAACCACTGATTTAGAGAATAGTAAATTTCACGATGAATTATTTTGTCCTCACCTGACAGCACAGTGTATGAGATAGACAGTGGATCATATTTTGTCTCGTACAACTCTTTCAAACACACTCGGACTCCAGTCGTATTGATGTACTGCAAAAAAAGGAATAAAAGTAATCAGTTGTCTCCGAAACTTTTGTGGAAAAGAAAATTTCACAACGCTTAAGGTGATATTCAGAACATTATCTTCGGAAATAAAAGCAATTTGATACCTCCTTGGGTTTTCCTTGTAGTAACACATATCAATATCATATTATTTGCCCCTAGTAGATATCGCTCAAATTCCGCCATCTTACATGTCAAAAATGTAGTTGCTATGGAAATGCCTAAAGAAGGGAATAAAGGGAATTACCTCCACCCAAGCAGTTATTCCATTGTGTACTGGTTGTCGATTTCCACCGTTGGATGAATGGTTTGCGGAAACAAACACATTTGGGGTGCTGTTGTACTTCTCAGTGAAGCGGATATCCTAAAGAAAAACTTTCATTAGGCGGGCTGTTGTCATCTAACTTTGACTCCACTAGCAAACGAAATAATAACCTACAGTATAGTTTAAATTCACATTTTCTCTAGGATCTGTGCACTAACTCTTGAAACTTTTGAAAAAGGAACTCTAGCTAAGAAGGCTAAGAAGAGAGATACCAACCTTGCAATAAGCGTTGTTGTAATCTACGGGTGGATGTTGGGCGTTAGCAAAATAGACTGAACTATGTTCTGTGAAAAGAGGCTTATGGAGAGAAGAAAACGCCAACCATTTCTAAAAAAGAGAAAAAGAAATAAACATTATCTAGGAAATTAAGATAGAAATAGTTTTTATTAACAAAATTAATTGAGATAACCATTCACTTAACGTCTAGATCCAGATTCTTTATTCTTAATATGTATGGATGGTAACGTGTATTACAAACTGAGTCGGCGGTGCATAAGACCAGCTTCTGGAGATTAACTGAATAGTATGACGTGTTAGTATATTATAAAGATCTCTCAGTTTCTCTTGGGTGGTGTGTAAAGGAAGGTGTAGACACTTACAGTATAAACATCGTCGTGAGATCCTGCGTAGTTCTGCAGCTCTCTCAAACAAACTTTAAAGGAAGACTGCGTGACGTCTTCAATCCACACACTGGCAGCGTCACGCTTGAGTCCTGCACGGTAGTGCGCAGCAGTAACAAACACTGAGGGTATCACTGAAAACTTTCCCTGCACAGAAAATCATCAACAAAACACAAGCTGTTACCGTTCATGTTCCTCTTACTCATGCTATTCCTGTTGTTATTCTTGCTTTTCTGCTGTTTAACTGAGTCACGAAGATTTGGAAATCTAGGGTGGGTGAATGCTCTATTAAATGTATGAATGAGAAGCGACATTTCAGCTCTATTAGTCGCAATGAAATCGTATTATATTGGGCTGAATCCAATAACTGTAGGCTATACAAAATTATTCTTCGTCAGCTAAAGCTGTCAAATGGAACGGAAAAAATACCAACCGATGGAAAATTGATAGATTTACAAGTCGTTCCAGTCCACCATTGTGGTATTCGTACTTCCCCGGCAACACCACCCACTGGAGCCCCTTGGTACGCCATCCAATCAACTGTCACGTTAGATTTTGATTTCCGCTCATTGTAGCCTGCCGCCATCACACACGCAGTGAATCGATCATAACTGACATTTTCGACCCACGACACAGCGGCATCATGTACATATGACTTGTCACTGGTGTCGATATGATTGACAGTGATCTGAACTTCAAGTGGTTTGTCAGGATAAAATACATAAGGCTTAAGGCGAATTACTTCACAATGAGAATATCCCAGTGAAGGAATGTGTGGCATGTGACGGCGACCTCGCTGGAAAGGAAATCCTTTAAAAAATAAAAGTACAAAATACTCATTAAACTACTCCGGTTTGTTCATCGCAATCATCATGTTCATTGACATCGTCATAAACTTCAGAGTAAAACAATTTCCAACCTTCACAACTACCAGGGTGTTGCACAGAGAAATTCAGTCGCTGAATGCACATTTCCTGTCGAAACAAACACTCATTATCGTATGTTGTGCCATTTGATGAGCAGACTGGTTCTTCGTAGGATGGACAACTGTCAACAGCAACGCAGCGAGCATCATTTGGTCCAAACGCTTTACACAGGCAGTGATAATGACATGTCACATCAATGCAAGGATCCAAGTCTGGCAAGACACATAAACAATTGTCAGGAAACGATTTGATGTTCTAGTATACATCTTAAAATTAGGGTTAGATACATTGTTCCGAAATTTGTTCAGAATTTTAAACACAAAATAGAATTTTAGAAAATCTCGGCAAATCAAGTCAACGAGTAAAAACAGTGATGTGAGTGAGCATATATATAAAAGAAGAATTTTAGAGATTTTTGTAAAGATTTGTAGACTATTTTTCGTGGATAATAATGGGTCAAACTCGGAGTAAATAAATCTTCATTTTAAGGTGTGAATCTATAGACAAAACGAAATTTATGACTATCTGATAAGTGCAACCACTCAAGATCAAAGGGATGTCTACTAAACCTAATGACAGCCGAATACCTACCACCAATCACCATGTAATCCACTGTAACAGAGTCCTTGCTGGCGTAACTGTTGTAGTTCTTTACACATACTTTTGCTTCCCGTTTGGACGTGTGCTAAGTAAATTAACAAAAATTACATTTAAGTGCATTGCAGTTGGAAGTAAAAAAAGAGGAATGAGACTGAATATTGGCATACCTCAACCCAAGCGGTAACAACGTTACATTGACTTCCAGACAAATGTAAATATTTGTTGTGGAAACTGTGCTTTGGCGACACTAGCACAACGGGTGGGGCATAAAATGGCTCTGTGAACGCTATTGTCTGCAATGCAAAAGTAAAAGTTTTAAGACGTCAGTTATTCTTGTTAAAAAAAGCTTTCATTTGGAGCGAAAATATTTAACAATTATCCTGCGAAATCGCGCGGAATATCGTCTGATACTTAGGCGACGAGGGCGTAGGCCGAGTCGGCTAAAATCAGACGATATTCCCCGAGATTTCGCAGGATAATTGTTTTATTATTCAACAAATTGATAACAAAACAGCCTAAATCCTAAATCGTAACATTTTTAAAGCTCTCTGTCGACATTTTCTCACTTCACTTTTTCTTCCCAAGTACGAAGTTACGTATACCGCCGGATATCTGTTACCTACGGATGACAGATATCGAGAGCATCATGACCATATTTGGATAGTGTTACATTTTGTTGAATAATATGCTCGGATATTTGTCCGCGGACAATATCTGTTCCAAAAAACGGAAAGTCTGTGAGCTTTGAGGAACAGATAATGTGAAAGGACAAAAATACGAGCTTATTTTCGCGCCAAATGGAGGTTATTGTGTGTATTTATCGCAACACGCGCATTTTCGAAAAATACGAAATATCACTCGCATATTTCCAAGTTTTAGCTGGGGAATATTCTATAACGTGACGTGTTTTAATAAAATAAATCGCGCACGAGCGAAACTATTGATGGATTATCATGATTAATATTCATTAACAATAGTTTCTTAAATCGATTTTGGGGTATTTTCTTTTCAATAACAGAAACATTTTCTTATTCTAGATGTATCTGAGGCTCAAACATCAAAATACACGTGCTATCTTTGAGTATCATTAGAAGAATTCTACTCGTGCTCGTATACTACTACAAAAGCTGCAATCTTATTGGCCGAGCCATCGCACAATATCAGGCATTAGTGTGCAGTGGCTTTTTTAAAACAAAAATTCAGTCCGCGTGATTATTCTAAAGTTGATGATGATGACAATGATGAGGATATCTATAATGATGATGATGATGATGACAACGATAATCAGGTAGACGTTTTGTTGAATTCTTACTTGGCAGAATGCGTGGTTATTTTGGTGTGATGGATAAGTTGTGTTTTTGAATACAAGACTGTCGGTTATGGTGAAGTTGTCAACCCTCAGCTCGGCAAATGCCATCCAGTCCTGCGAAAGAAAACATAATATTAATGCATGCCTAACGCGCTTGCTAGCGTAATTAATTAAATCGTGTTTATCCACGGACGTTAATCACAAACGTAATGCACACAAACATCGTCTAGTTGTTACGTTTTTAGCAAACTGAATAAACTGCAATGCCGCGAACGAAGATCCTGCTTGATTGAACGTTGGATCGCACAGGAGATCTATTCAGCCAAACTTGAAAAGTAAAACGATGAGAATATGATAAAGTGGTGGATGTCGTAACACATATTTCGAAACTAGAAGGAGTGGCACGAACAAAGCAAACTAAATAAAGTAAGGATAAAAAGGGTCTACTTAGACTACAAGTTTTACGATTCACCACGTCTATTCACATCGGGGGGTTCCAATGAAGTTAATAGTGGGATTAATATTATTGAGATAAGCGACGAATATCTTCAAATGATCTAGTCCTTCAGCCGGTCCAGATCGTGAGAATATCGTCGAGACATCTCCACCAAGTGTGAGGTTGAAAAGGAGCATTAGAGAGGGTGTTGGTTTCGAAAATGACGAGGAAGAGATTAGCAAATGGTGGAGCCATCTTAGTACCCATAGCAGTGCCATGGACCTGAAGATAGTGGTGTTGGTTAGATGTGAAGTTATTCATGGTCAGTATAATACGTAAAGGTCACAACGTGTCTCAGTAGGAATGTTAGGTAGAGTAGCAAGGTTAGAGAGTTTGTTAAGGAAGTCACTTGTGTCTTCAATGTGTGAATCCAAGGAAGAGACGAGTGAGTTAATGTAAAAGTCGACGAATTGTGAGATGCGTTCTGTAGATGAGACTATGCATATCAAGTCTCGGGTTGCCAGTTGTGTTTATATTAGGTAAAATGTAAAAGCGTCCAGGTTTAACGTTTTTATAAGGTATTGTTTAGTCTTTTCGTCAATGTAGCCGTCTTTTAACATGCGTTAAACTAAACAAAAGACTAAACGACATCACACTACGACATCCACCACTATATATAATATTGTAATTTCATTTTTATAACTTAGTAGCATCTAAAGCTGAAGAGGGCTGGTCTGGCCAGCCGAAATATTGTTTTAAATATACCACGTTGTGTCAGCCTTGCAGTAGTCTTTGACTTCTCATCGTTTTACGTTTTTAGCTCTATAAGTGCGTTCTGCTCAAGTAACATGTCTGCAAAATTTTCACCCAAAAATGCATCAGTTTTTTGGCCGCCATGACGCTGGATGGGTCTTAGTTTTGCTAACAAAAAGCTACTTTTTCACCAAAACGATAGATTTCCCCAAGATTAGGTACAGATATGTAAAATATTTTAATCTGGGTCATGCGCAGAAGCCCAAATATGGACTTTTTTCGCGATTGCCCGAATTTTGTTCATGGCCCTTTTCTTTCCTTTTTCTCGGCCCTTTTACTCTCGCTAACTTTTGCGTTTCATATTCTTTCTGGCTGTCTTAAAAAGTACTGATCGATTATAGGTATAATGGGCCATTTTACCACCATTTTTGCACCAAAACTGATAACGATGTTTTTAAATTTGCTACGTCAGCATGTTGTTGATATCCAAAACCGATAGATCTATCCTAGCTCTACTATCTGCTTATCAAGAATATCTGGTGACATTTAAATTGATGACGTCACAAGTGGTACAAAGAGCACGAGGGCTGAGAGCGACTATATGCGCCCTTGGCAGTCAAAGAGTTAAAAAATTGGTCTCAAAAAAAGGTAAAGAAAACTTCGCCATGAGTTCGATTTGGAACTAGATAACGCTTAAGAGAAAATGTCCACAAAAATAAACAAAAGTTCGGTAAGGCTTAAAAAATGGAATTTGCCCTAATGTTGCATATATGTAGGCCTTAGTAAAAGTAAAAGCGCTGCGAAGTTCTTTTCTTTAAATATTATGGTATTTCCGAGGAAAACGACACATCGATTTTACGTCCAGATAACAAGTTCTAACTGGGCTGCTGAAAATCGACCATTTTCATTCGATTCGCATGTCGCAACTATTCAGCGCAGAAAGGTTAAAACACAACCAGTGTATTGCAGAACTATCCCTTGTCTAAGAAAGCACAATTTCAAGAACATTGGATTCATCTTATTATTTGGTGGTAAACAAAACCAAATTCAATTTTACGCTGAAACTGTTATTGCTCACGCATTTAAGATTCCTTGCTGCTTTAGTAAAGTTCCTTCATAATAAACTATCTTTTATGATAAAATTTAATCCTAGAGCAAGCGTTATAACATGTTAATTTGACTTCTAGATACATGTAAGTCAGAATGTTAAGAAAGAGTTGATAGTGGTCCAATTAAAAGAACATTCTGGGATGTAAACAGTTTCTTTTAAGTTTCACATTTCTACTCAGAATTTCCTGGGGGAGCATGCCCCAGACCCCCGAGCGGGATGACGCCTGTGGCTTTACAAACAACGGCTACACCGCCAAAGATCTCACTCATTGCCAACAAATCAACTTGAGAGCTCTGCTTTTACGTATATTGAAAGACCTATCTTAGACTAGTTAGAATCTAAAATCTTTTGGAATTCCAAACTATGGCAAATGTTGAAACTGTCAATTATTTCCACCGACTGACTAATTCAGCGTTGGAGAACACTCTGGTTTTGTTTACCACCAAATAATTAATCCAATTTTCTTGCCAAATTGAGTCTGAAGGTTGAATCGAAAATGTGATTTTTCGTAAAGGCAAAACTGTTTAAAAGAAAAATCTACAGCCTGTTTGCATTCTTGTTATGGAAAGCTATATCCATGCAAAAGACGAGCGAGTTTGAGGTTTCTATCCTTACCGAAGAAACTTGATTTTGTTTGATTTTTGTGGACATTCTTCTGGACAATAATATCATTGATAAAATCCACTCACTATTTTGATATTGTTATGTGGTCCAGAAAAAAGCTTAGCTTCTCGGATGCAAATTTTGAAACTGTGTTTGGGAAAATCTTCCACCCATAGGACAACAGCCTCATGAGCTTCCTTCGAAATCTGATGACTGACGGTTACAAATATAGCTGGAGCAGTCGAGGAGTTCTGTGGAAAAGGTTCAAAACATAAAAAATGTAAATTCGAGTGAAGAAGTGAAGAAGTGTGACAAGGGGAGCAAGGGACATAGAGTAAGGATCAAGGGCAAGGTAAATTAAGGTAACGTTTTATTAATACACGGTATTTCCCTCAGGACTTAATAATATTGAATTAAATTAATGGGGACAAGGGACCTGGGGAGAAGAGGAAACGAAAAGCAGGGGACAACTGTATGAAGGGACGAGGAAACAAGGAATCAACTGGATAAGTGAAAATGGGAATAACTGGAGTAACGGGACAAAGAGCTAATAAGACAAGGGGACAAGAGGAAATGGAGACTAGGGGACAAGCAGACAAGGGATGAAGTGGACAAGGGAGCAAGGAAAACGGAGGACAGAGGACAAACGAACAATCAGACAGTTTAACTAGAAGAAGAGGTAACCAGGGGCCACAAGGAGACAAGAGGAAAAGATGACAAGAGAACAAGTGGCAAGCGACAACAGACAAGGGACAAAGGAACAAGAGAAAAGTGGACAAAGGAACAAGGGGACAGGTGGACAGGAAGACAAGGAGAAAAGGAGTCTAGTGGACAAGGAAATAAGGGAACAGAGGACCAGGGGACCAAGGGACCAGGGCATCAGGAGACAAGGGGATAAAGGAACAAGAAGACTAGGGTACAAGGAGAAAAGGGGAAGGGGGAAAACCTATGAGGGTACGAGAAGGCGATGGGACAGGGGGACAAGTCAATGTGTGAAAAAGGGACTTCGGGACCACGGGACATGGAGATAAAGGGGACAAGAGGGCAAAGGGAGAAGGGGCTAGGGTAAGGGGACAAGGGAATAAGGGAACAAGGGACAAGGGGACCACGTGACCAGGGTATAAGGAGACAAAGGGACAACAGGATAAAGGGAGAAGAATAAAAGGAGAAGAGTAAATGAACTAGGGCGGACACGGGAAAAAGGGAACAAAGAAACAAGGGACCAGGGGACCACGGGATAAGGAGACAAGGGACAAAGGGATAAAAGGACAAAAGGACATTGAGACAACGGGCCATTGGGACAAGGGGACAAGATGATCAGTTGACCCGGGGACGAAGGGACAACGGCACAATGGGACAAAGGGACAAGGGGACAAAGGCATAAGTGAACAAGGGATCAAGGGACCATGGGACCACGGGACAAGGAGACAAAGGGACAAGAGGACAAGAGGAAAACCTACAAGGGAACGAAGGGGCATCGGGACAGGGGGACAAGGTAATAAGGGAACAAAAGAGCAGGAGACCACGAGACCAGGGAACAATGAGACAAGGAAACAAGGGGACTAGGGGGAAAGGTAACAAGGGGAGAGGGGACAAAGGAACAAGGGAACAAGAGGGGAAAGGGGGACAAGGGGAAAAACCGATGATAAGGGGACGACAGGGCAAAGGGGACAGGGTACATAGGGACATAGGGACAAGGGGACAAGAGAACAAGGGAAAAGGAGAGAGAGGTACAAGGGGAAAATGGGACAAGGGGACAAGGAGACAAAGAGACAAGGGAATACCTATAAGGGAAACAGGGGGCAAGGGGACAGGAGGACAGGGACAAAGGGAAAAGGGGACATTGGAACAAGGAGACATTGGCACAAGGGGACAACGACACAAACGGCCTAGGGGACAAAGGCACAAGAGAACAAGGGGACACGAAACCAGGGGACCTGGGAACAAGGGGACGACGAGGAGATAAGAGCATAAGTGGACAAGAGGACAAGGGAACAAGAGGAAAAAAGAACAAGAGCAAAAGAAGACAAGTATCAAAACGAAAGTGGATAAGGGGTCGAGGGGAAAGGGAAACAAGACCACGTGGGATGGGGAAAGGGCACACGAGGACAGGGGACAATGTAACAAGGGGAACAGGTAATAAGTGTTTAAGGGGACAAAGTGGCAACGGGACAAGAAGACAAGTGGAAAAGAGGACAAAAGGACAGGGAAACAAGGACATGGGGGACATAGGGACAAACCAAAAATGAGGCAATAAGGGAGCAACGGAACAACGGAACAGGAGAC
This sequence comes from Micromussa lordhowensis, assembly GCA_964020085.1. NCBI lineage: Eukaryota > Metazoa > Cnidaria > Anthozoa > Scleractinia > Lobophylliidae > Micromussa > Micromussa lordhowensis. The sequence continues at coordinate 68,859 of CAXHUQ010001439.1, read as the reverse complement.
CACGGAACCCGGGGACAAGGAGACAAAGGGAAAAGGGGACAAGAGGACAAGGGGACATTGGGACAGTGGGCCAAGGGCAAGGAGACAAGGGAACCAGCTGACCCGGGGACAAGGGGACAAGGCAATATATAAGGGAACAAGAAAACAACGGACCAGGAGACAACGGGACGCGGGAACAAGCAGACAAGGGGACAAAAGGACAAGGAGCAAGGGGAAAACCTATAAGGGGACAAGGAGGCAAGGAAACAAAAGAAAAAGTGGACATGGGGATATTGGGACATTGCGACAAGGAGACAAGGACAAAAGGGGACAAGGGCAAAACCTATAAGGGGAAGATGGGGCAAGGGGACAAGGGGACAAGGGAACCAGGAAAACCAGGGGACAAGGCGACAAGGGAACGAGGGGACAAGCGGACAAGGCGACAATTGACCAAGGGAACAAGGGGACAAGAGGACAAGGCGACGGGGAGAGGGAACAGGGAGAGAAGTGGATACATGTCAAGGGGCAAGAAGACGAAACGACAAGTAGACAAAAGGAAAAGGAAACAAGGGAACACGGGAACATGGGAACAAGAGACCAGGGGAACACGGGACAAGGGGACAAGGTGACAAGGGAACAAGGGGACAAGGGGACAAGGGGACAAGAGGAAATAACGGGGCGAGGGGGACAGGGAATAGGGGGACAAGACCAAGGGGAACAGGAGGACAAGTGGACACACGACAGGGGACAAGGGGACGAAAGAACAAGGGGACAGGAGGAAAAGGGACCAGGGGATCAGCTTACCTGGGGACAAGAGGACATGGGAACAAGGGAACAAGGGAACAAGGGAACAAGGGAACAAGGGAACAAGGGAACAAGGGAACAAGGGAACAAGGGAACAAGGGAACAAGGGAACAAGGGAACAAGGGAACATAGGAACACAGGAACACGGGAACAAGGGACCAAGGGAACCACGGACATTTTTACAAGGCGACAAGGGGACAAGGGGACAAAAGGAAAACCTATAAGGGAACTAGGGGACAGGGGGGGGGGGGCAGGGGAACAAGGGACCAGACGACCACGGGGCCAGCTGACCTGGGGACAAGGGGACAAGGGACTAAAAGGACAAGGAGAGAAGGATACAATGGGACTAAGGGACAAAAGGGAAGACCTGATAAGGGGACAAGGGTCTAGGACACGGGAAGACAGAGGGTCAAGCGGACAATGAGACAATTGGACAAGAGGAAAAGAGGACGTGGGAGAACGACAACATGGGGACACGGGGACACTGGAGCATGAGGAACCGGGTGCATGAGGACAAGGAGATAAGGGATGAACGGGAGAAGGGGCTAATGTGGCAAAGGGATAAGGGGACTAGGGAATGAGGGGACAAGTGGACAAACCGACAGGGAGTAGGAATTAAAAAATATCTAGTTCTAACCTGTATTAAACCAATCCTTTTACATTGGGTTCCAGTTGTCAAATAGTTGAACGTGATACTGCCAAATTGCGATCCAGACGGTGTAGACTGAAAGGCTATCCAATTAACTTCGGCTGACTCGTTGGAACCTTTTCCATATTCCAGAACACAGACCTTGAATCCGCCTGTGGTAACAGACTCGACCCAAAGAGTCGCGCTGTTTCGGGGAAGCGAACTTTTGACAGTGTGGCCAATTGATGCAAGGACTTTCACTTGCTGCGCATCATAAAATGAATGTTGGAAATAAATCTTTTTACAAGCAAACAGTCCTGGGGCGACGGTGGCTACTTTCTCTTTCCCAGCTTTTAAAGCCTGCGCTGTGAAAAGATCAACAAAATAAATTCCATTAAAAGGATTTCTGTGTTTGCATACGTTACTAAGACCAAATAAACCCTATCTTACCATAATTAGTATAAAATAGACTGATAAAAATCGGAAAAGTTACTGTAGTTTCTTGTCGCATACCTTCATTAATGTGCGCTCTGAGGAATAGGACGAAGGCGAAGAACAAACACAGCGAGAGTTGGCGGTCGTAAGACATCTTGTTTCAACTCAAACAAAAATGTTCCGTGATGTATATTTATTTTTATCATACGTGGCCTTGATTTGTACCTGTATCGACAGGACTAATTTTCAGACGGCACGTGCTGTTAAATTATTTGCCCTCGAGGTATCTGTCTGTAATCGATGTGTGAGTGGAGGTGTTGTGGACATATTTTATAATTATGTTTAAATCTAAGATCAGTTGAATCAAAATTACACAGTAAACCTAAGTGTTCAATTCCTTAAAAGATTAACGCATCTTTTTATTATTTGTGTTCAGTGGTCAGTAGATCGGTGTATTTCGAAAATTTATATTTTAACCGTATATTATATTTTAGCGGTATTGCGGTTCTATAAGACTAAGCGGTTTTCTAAGTTTTCAAAATGTAGTGCTGATTCTGTCGATTGCAACCAAAAAAAATTGCTGTTCCGAGCTCGTGTAAGGGACATTTGAGCTTGAAAACTAGCACCTTGACGAATTTTCACCAAAACAATCTCGGAAAGCATTGCCTAAATAAACAAGGTCGTGAACCTGAAGTATTTATGACGGCATATAGTACCCTTGTAACTACGGTTGGGGTATTTTGGTAAATTTCGAAGCGCTATTGCGGTTTTTAATGTTTTTCTACGCGGTTTGGTGGGTTTTGGATCCCCTTACGCCCTTCTCCATTACGGATCGTAGCTCTTTCACTTACAAAGGTACACCTTACCTTCCCACCTCTCCATTGAGTTTCAAGCCTTCAATCCGTAACCAAAATAACCGTAGGACATCATACTTTGGAGTATTTAGTAGCCGACAAATTACGCTACGAAAACATTAATGTTAACGACGTTTTACCTTCAATTTCTTTTCCCTTTTACATCTGGATATATTTGTCTCCGTGTTTTCGAGCCGGTTTCCTCCTTATCCGATATTTTTACTTCTGTTCTGTAGCGCGAACTTAAGGACGTGTTCGCGAATGTTTGGGTTCAACTTTCTTTCAGTTGCTATCTGCATGTGGATTTTTTAAAACGAAATCTTACAGTTTAAGACGTCCTCGGTTGAACAAATTTTCGAAAAGTTTCACCAAAGCGCCATGTTATATTTATTCCAATAGTTAGATCATTTGATACTCAATAGACAAAACACCTGAAATTTGAATAATTTCAGACGTCCTTTCATGATAAGATATGTATTATAAAATTGATGACTTGAATTATATCGATACCGAGATTGCAAAGTTCTCGTAATATTCCAGGATGCGTACTTATTCTCCACCAGTGTCAAAAGAGCGTGTTTAGTGTTTTCGATAGATTCAGCGTTCGATACATTTAACAATGAATCGACCTAACGAAACTATACATAAATAGTCACATTCACGCATAAAAACAAAATAGCTATAATTAATTAGAAATTCCTTTATTACCTCTTAGTATCTCGAAGTTATCGAAAGATTGTGTAAGAAGCTATCATGCTTTGTTTATTTTTAAAGTTGGCCGTATTTACTTATGTTTGCTTTACTTCCGTCAGCTCACAAATTTTATTAGATACGCGGACCCTCGGACGTAGTGATTTATAATAATCAATAATCGTACCACTCACAAAAGATTTGCTTAGGGTGGTTTATGATCCATGAAATATATGTCAATCGCAATGTCGATGTCTCTTTGTGATGAAGTTGTTTTGACAGCTGGATTGTTCCTTGGTTTTGATGATTTGAATGCAATAACGTTTTCGTTTTTGGGTACCCAAGCCATTTCAGTTGTTTAGAAATCACAAAAACCCCGTCCACACGTATCTGGATATTTTTGAATCCGCAACTTTTTCTTTCCGGATACACGTCTTCCGTCCACACGCATCCGGCGAATTCGGCAGAGAATCCGGATAGTTTTGAATCCGCTCTCCATGAATACGCTACGTGTGGACGGGAAAATTTTTGAATACGGAAAGAAAAAGTTGCCGATTCAAAAATAATCTCCGGATACGTGTGGACGGAGCCTAACTTATCACGACTGGACTTCTCAAACTGCGCGGTGTTTACAACCTTTTGTTATAATGGTGTTTATGCAATCTGTAAATTTTAATTAAAAAAGGACGAAACTTAACATATGGAAACGTTTTTGAGATTCTGTGTCGCACGACTGTTAACCAAATAGAATACAAGGGAAAAATTATGGCCAGTGCCATTGAAGTAAAAACACTTGTTTTTTTTTTCTAGAATGTGGCAACTGGAACGACGATGAACCAGATAATAAATCAACTGAAAAAAGTAATCAAAGAACATGTCTACGGGCTTTGTCTTGTCAGTCTGCGATGCAGGCCACCGTGTTGTTCGGTCGAGGTCCTCTTTCGTGGTCACAAATTGACATTTTTAAAGCTTCCCGTATCCCGCGGGAGCCCGTGGTCTTTGTAAACAACGGCGAAGTTGAGATGACGCCGGACCGAGGGAACATAAGCCATAAATTTGCTTCAAAAGCTCTCATCACGGCTTCAAGATTTCACCAAGAGCCTGCTAAATAGTTGCCCTAACCATCACTTTCATACATCGCCGGCCGAGTGAGAATTGAAGCTCGCAATTCAATTCTCAAAGCTATTTTTCAGGCTCACGTTAGAGAACAAGCGAGCGCGAAATGGAGCGGCGAAGCCGAGAGACGAGAAAGTGTCAGATGTGTGCCTGCTCGTAGGCTACTTTTAATTTAGAATTTTTTCAACGTTTTCCTTCATCGCCGGCAGACGTCCACCCAGTAGGAATTTAAGCTCGCAAACTTTGCAGATATTTCGTTTCATGGCGAGACCCAATGCGATGTCGAAGCCCAGCAATGGTTTCCTTCATCGCCGGTAAACGTCCGCTAAGAGGGAATTTAAGCTCGCAAATCTCACGGATAATTTTCATGTCGACCCATCGCGAAGCCCAGCGAATTGACCGAAGGAAGAAAATAGCCATAAATAGCCATAACTGTGCTTCAAAAGCTCCCATCTTCTCCAGATTTGATTAGTAAGAATGTTACTCATCAACACAAATTTTAATTCATGAACATTGCCGGTTTATTATGCAAAACTGAATGTTAGCATTTCTGTTTGGATTTATTTCAAGGCCGATAGCCATTGAAAGTTGATGTATTGGTACATCGACCAAAGCATCCCGCGTCAAAGACTTCTAGTCCGGTTCTAAGCTTTGTCACATCGCTGAACACGACAGACTTCCTAGTTATCGGGGTTTGAATCAAAATGAAAACTGATTACGTGAGTTCGTAAGCTCAACAACCCCTTCAACTATACAGTCGACGGCGTAATGTGCTTTCTTTTCCTTCAGTGTGCGTAGGAAATGTACGTTCTATTTCCGGCTTATAAAATCAGTAATGTCTTATTGATAGGTGGATGATTTCAAACAAGTTAAAGTTGAATGATAATAAAACGGAACTTATTGTTTTTAGCTCTAAATTCCATCCAAGACCTTGTCTCAGCAATGTTCAGATTGGTAGTGAGTGTATAGAGCATAGTAATACTGTATGTAATCTAGGTGTTTTGTTTGATCAAACTCTATCTTTTGGGGAACATGTAAACAAATTATGTAAATCATCTCATTACCATCTTAGAAATATTAGCAAGATCAGAAAATATCTAGATGAAAATTCTACTGAGATGTTAGTCCATGCATTCGTGTCATCAAAGCTGGACTATTGTAATGCTTTACTTATTGGACTTCCAAAATACCAAATAGACAGACTTCAGTCAGTACTAAATACTGCGGCTCGCATTATAACTTTTACTTGTAAATATGTATGTGTAATCAAATGATGACGAGTGAAATTAGGGAATAATTTCACGCGCGTTTTGTCAAAATTCTGATAATTTCCCGAGCCTTTAGGCGAGGGAAATTATCAGAATTTTGACAAAACGCAAGTGAAATTATTTCTTAATTTCACGAGAAAACCATTTGATTACCTTTTAATATCGTGGGTGACAAATTACGCTTGTTTACACACGGAGGCGTAACATCGCTCGAGCACTTTATCCAACTGCTCAGGTGGAATCATCTCCAGGTTTTTCTCAAGGCTATTTTCGTCACACCAGTTGTCAAAAAGTTGTGCTCTTTCGCGTATTTAAGTTTTCTGCGGCTTCTTTTAACTTCATCGTTTGTAACTTTCTTGAATCTCGACGCCATCTTGGCACTGATCGAGCGACAGATGTTGTGGCTACCATTTCAATTTCAATTTCATTGTATTGTCATTTCCGGTTTGTTTCATTGCGTGGTGTCACGTGGTATCCTCTCACGTGCTTTAGATTTGCAGGAGGCTTTGTGAGAAACATTTTGTTATTCTGGGTCGTTTATATTCCCAGTCGAAACAGTTCTTTAACGTGCTTAAGGCACGTTTG
>CAXHUQ010001439.1:52500-55000 GCA_964020085.1 Micromussa lordhowensis | reverse complement strand
GATGTGACTCTGAACAGTCTAAATAGTTTAAAGCTTGTTTATTTGCAACCTTTAGGACTTTGCGAACAGAACAGTTGTCCGAGATATGAAACCTTTTTGTACTAGCTGTAGTTGGTAGCCCTGTTTCTTTGCATGTAAATGTGACTGTTTTTTCATTCCCATTTAGGGGCCGGTGTGGCTACCATTTCAATTTCAATTTCATTGTATTGTCATTTCCGGTTTGTTTCATTGCGTGGTGTCACGTGGTATCCTCTCACGTGCTTTAGATTTGCAGGAGGCTTTGTGAGAAACATTTTGTTATTCTGGGTCGTTTATATTCCCAGTCGAAACAGTTCTTTAACGTGCTTAAGGCACGTTTGTTATTAAAATGAGCCGCTATGGTTACAGATGTTGCCATGGCAATTTTATAATTTCACATGTGAAATTATAAATTAATGCTGAAATTTCGCGCCAAAATTAAGGAGTAATTTGTCACCCATGATATTAGATCATATAACTCCCGTTCTAGTTAGACTACATTGGCTCCCTGTTTCCTATCGTATAAGGTTTAAAGTGCTATTGCTAACTTACAAAGCACTTAATGATTTATCTCCTGAATATATATCTGAGCTACTTAGTAAGCCTAAATATACCCGCTATCTTAGATCGCAGTCTCAACATCTACTTAGTGTTCCTAAATCCAGTACTGTTACCTATGGTGATAGAGCTTTTTCTGTATGCGCCCCTAAGCTATGGAATGAATTGCCTTTTTAGTTGCGCATGTCGACAAATATACAAGCATTTAAATCAGGACTGAAGACAATGCTTTTTAAAATGGCCTATTTTTAGATGGGCATTTGCTTTATTATTTTTTTCATATTGTTATGTTTTTTCTTTTGTTTTCTATCTTTTCTTGTGATGTGTTAGATGTGATCAGTAATTATTTTTTAAATTATATTTAATTGTAGAAATTAGAATAGTAGGATGAAATTGTAAAACTATTTTATAATTAGTATAAGGTTTAAAATTGTAAAGCGCTATGAATAATTAGTATTAATAGCGCTATATAAATGAATTGTATTATTATTATTATTATTATTATTATTATTATTATTATTATTAAAATGTATCTCTACCACTTCACAGGGACTGTTATCAGCAACTGCGACTATTTTTATATTTTCCCAGAAAACTGTCCATAGGCCATTCTTAGGTCAAAGACTGTTCTGTAACAACGTGTCTGGTTTTTTTTTTCGGCCGCAATAATTCTTAGTGGATTTCGGATCAATTTTGAAATGTTTCATGACCTTCCAAGTGTGTCACTCTCAACAGAGTGAGTTTACCTAACCCCTGAAATAGTAACTACAAAATTAGATACTATTATTAGATACCGCTTTCGTGGTTTTCTGTTGTTGGTTTTGACTCTTTTTGACTAATTGCTGGATGTTGTTTCACGTCAGCAGGAAAAAATATCAGTGAATTGTATTAAAATGCGTTACTATAAAAACAACATGAAGGCAAGCTGACGTAAGAGGCGGGCGCTCATGGCACGCACCCTTTCTGTTACAAAATTTTTAAAGTGCTTCTACAAAGAAAGAAAAAGAGCTTAACTAACAACATGAATTTAAATTTTTCATGAACTGACAAACCATTAAACTGCCGGAAACAAGGAAATAGAAAAACGTTGTGTTATACCCCCCCCCCCCCCTGTGTACAAATACTGAATCTTTAACCTTGCATAAGCTGACAGCCATTCTCACAGCTCAATTGTTCATGAGTGACCCATTGGAAGTCACCACTTACCGAAAGTTCTATTACATTTTTATCAAGTTGAATCCACGCAATTTCTAGCAGAGCTGAAACTAGATTGCCTGCATTTGAAGTTTTTATTTGTTCCTCTCCCGTTGTTTGTTTGTCTGTTTCCTGTACCCGTACAAACTCTTTCCGTCTCCACATCTTCTATTGTTCTTCCCACCTTACCCTCGAGCACTGAAAACATGTCACGAACATATAAACAGCCCTGCAAGCTATAAACGCAGCTTTCACAGAAACCTTTCAAGAACCACAAAAACAAAATGCGTTCAGGAAGAAAATGGCAAATTCCGCCATCAGCTTCGACCTAAATCAAAACACACGGCACCAGTCAAAATGCAATAAAACGCATATCTTACTTGCTAGCGTTAGTATTTGACTTAAGTCCACTATTGTTGGGGCTTGGGTAGGGCTGCTTCACTTTACCCAAGCAAGCTCTGGAGGATTTTGGCCCTCACTTTTGCTGCGTAGGGCTTCCTTCATTTGTTTGTAATTGACATTGAATTGAAGTGATTTTGAAAACGGTTATGTGGCCAGCCACATAACCAAAGTTTATCCAAAATTGGAGAGTTTATTGATTCCTTGTCAAACACCCTTCTTAGAAAACAGAGCAAGCCCAAACAGTGTTTATTGTTTTGCTATATAATATGAAGAGGTGAAGGATAACGAATATCTATACAGGATAACCCTTCAGTACACAAGTAGTGTT
>CAXHUQ010001439.1:0-45000 GCA_964020085.1 Micromussa lordhowensis | reverse complement strand
GGTCATTGCCGATCTTGATGGTTGTGAGGCCTACATCGATGATGTGATCATCTACAGCGACACATGGGAAGAACACTTAAGGATCATTCGAGAGTTCTTCGAAAGGTTGAGCAGAGCAATGCTGACCATCAACCTCTCAAAAAGCGAGTTTGGTCAAGCGCAAGTAACTTATCTTGGACACGTTGTTGGACAAGGTGAAGTCAAACCAGTAACTGCTAAAGTCCAGGCTATTGCTAACTTTCCGTGACCAGAGAGCAAGAAGCAACTCATGCGCTTTCTTGGAATGGCTGGGTACTACCGAAGGTTTTGTCCCAATTTTGCTTCCGTTACAGAACCGTTGACGCAGTTACTCAGCAAGAGGGAAAAGTTCATTTGGAGTGACCGGTGTGATAAGGCGTTTGAAGAACTAAAAGCCATGTTACAGAGCGCCCCTGTATTGGCAGCACCAGACTTCAATTCTTCCTTCAGGCTGGCGGTAGATGCAAGTGATGTGGCCGCTGGTGCCGTTTTGTTACAGGAAGATGATGAAGGTGTGGAACATCCTGTATGTTACTTTTCAAAGAAATTCAATAAGAATCAAAAGAACTACTCCACCATAGAGAAAGAGTGTCTAGCACTAGTGTTAGCACTACAGCATTTTGAAGTTTATATCAGTTCTTCTAGTTTACCTATTGTTGTTTATAGTGATCACAATCCTCTTGTTTTTATTCACAAGATGAAGGGTAAGAATCAGCGATTGCTTAGGTGGAGTTTAATGTTACAAGAGTATGTTTTGGACATAAGACACATCAAAGGAAAGGACAATGTCATTGCTGACTGCCTCTCACGAGTGCGAATCTAAAGCAAGAAAGTTTTACAAACTTTCTTTTCTTGAAGGAGGAGGGTGTTATGGAGAATGGATGTATCTAGAACCTTCTAGAATATTTAATACGTTTCGTGTCACGATGACTCAGCAGTTTTCAAGTTATTTACGTATTATGATGTAAATAGTTTTGTTACCGAAAATAGAAACACCAAGAACATTCTAGAACATTACTGAAATGTATATAAAGAGTCAGATACGTAGTATTTAGGGCTTGGAAAGAGATTTACGGCTTGAAAAGAGTTACGGCTTCGAGAGAGTTGGCTTAGTTTGTCAGTAAGAGTGAAAGAGTTATCGACAGTCGACGGTGGTTCGGCTTTGTTAGTGTTCTCGGCGGAGACCGAGTGGAGTACTATTGCTGTTGGAGCTATAGAGGAGCTTTTGTTCAAGGTCAAGTGGACCGAGAGGAGAACAAGAAGGATTCTGAGTTTTCTGTCAGTGGTGACTAGAGTTCAGGCAGTAGGTTAAACTTAGCGGTACTGTAGTATTTTATATTGTTTAGAAGCCGCTCTTCTGTAGGCGAGATATCACATCACGTATTTTAAATAAATAAGTTGAGTTTGAACGAGAGTTTGTAAGTGTATCTTTCTGTCGGTCGAGAGTGATCGTAACACATGGAACTGATGTATTCAACAAAAACACGTTCAAGACTTGATTAGGAACTTTGGGAACTATCATCATTCCCTAAAGCCGAGTCTCACAGCGACAATTGGACATCGGGAATTCACAGTAAAAGTCATGAAAAAAGATTTCTCTCCTCCTAAAGTAAAGCAAACGCAAACAGAAAACAACGCGATATTTCCACCCTGCTCTATTTTATTGTTACAAGCTTTTATAACGGTGTGTCTGACACTAGTATTTATTTTCTACATTAGCACTCTCAAAAGACGGTTCATAATTACTACAAACAAAGAAAAAATCCCTATACTATCATACATTCTCAATCCACTTTTACTAAATCCACTTTACTTGAATAACATAAGAAATCAAAACCAGCTGGAATCCTGTCGCCTGTGGAACCTATCCTGGTACGATGTCCGTGGAATTTTATCAATTGAAACTCAGTAACAAGATTCTCCTTTTTAAGGGATAATTTCACGGTTCAGCGCATGTACAAGTAATAGCGTAAATATAAACTACTACCTTGTTCATTTTTTTACTGAAACACATGCAGTTCATCAACTACAACTGTGGTTTGTGAAAGCACAATGACTGATGCCCAAATCTTACTGAAGATGACCACAGGTTTATGGAGAAAATTTCGAAATTATTTATGAAAATTGAATTTTTTTATTCGGCGCGAAGGATTTACTCTGGGCATACAAAGAAGTTATCTACTTTTATCCGATCTGGTAAACAATATATGTATTAATCAAAACATCCGAAAGGAATTCTAATGAGAAACATTACTCCTATCGCCCCGTTTTCATGAGTTACGTAAAAGTCTTAGAGGAAAATTCATTAAGAAGTCATTAACTCGGCTAACGTCCTAGCTTGTTATAACACCGAGTCATGAAACCATCCTTTAATGGCAATTACCAAAGAAATAAGCTCAACGTAAACTGTTTGTCTTAATCGTACATGTGACTACTCGATTTTGTACTAGCCTACTGTTTGACATACCATCGGTGGTATTGAAATTTTCAGATTACATTGCACTTCTATAATTTACTAACAGTTTGTATATACCCTTATATATATTTGCAAAGATTTAATTTTACTGAACAGGGTGTGTAAAGCTAAGACTCCAAGCTCCGTGATTTCTTCAGGTAGTTTCATAGAACACTTCGACTTCGTCAGGTCGGAAGTGATAACTACCGGCCAGGAATGATTGTGTGAAGGAGGACCAATAGCTGTTGCCAGCTGGCGAGGCGTAGGTGTCGCCAAGGTTTGAGTATGAGTTGGTGTTTGATGCAGCGTTGTCGGCAATGTAAATGTCGCATCCTCCTCCAAATATTGGTCAATGGGAAGAGCACCTGTAGATGGACTGTCTTCTCTGATAACTATACTGTCCTGTTTGATCTAGCTTTAGTGGCTGCCAACCAGGCTTGTTAACCAATGAGAAGAGAAAGGCTGCTGAATCGTAGTGATATGAACAACTGGAACCTAATTTGAAATACACAATGGAAAAAGAAGTCCAATATTTATGATGTTTACTGACACTTTGAACAGTTTCTTAATGTCGTATACCAACGATAATTTCATTGGATCACAAAATTGTACTATAATTTGTAGGTCAGCATTATTTCTTGTAGTGTTAATCGGCTTAAGTTCTCTTGTTCCTGTATGTTTATTGTGGTTTAAGTTTTTCAATAATTTCAATTCTGGTATGAGCAAGCCCCGTGAGAGACTGGGACCCGCTGCCCCGATTTCAGACAGAATCTGATTTCCATGCCCTATTTTATAAATTATAAACTATAAACTGTCAGTTAGCCAGGAACACCATACCGTTATCAGCCTGTTTATCGCGATCAGTTGACCAGAAAATTCATGTTAGCGTCGCTGACTTACTTTCCTTTCTTTGGTATTTCCTTTTCTTTCTATTCCCTTACTTTAATGAATTGAAGCGATTGTGGTAAGTTACCGCTTCCTATAAAGGTCTTACATCTCGAAATCTCCCGAATCAGTGAAGATATAGGTACACAGAACAAATTATACATAGTGGAAATAAGATAAGGCGTTTTGTTAAGAATTTCTAACCTTAAATTCCTAAACCATATTGTAAATATTCATTTTTTTTAAAATTCCTTTTTAAACTCTTGTGACCTCTATTGCACAAAATGATAATCGCTGACTCACAGACTGAGCTTGGGTGGCCTGTGATAAGATGAAATTGATCATGTCACTTACTGGTCCAGGAGACACTCGTGTATCCTCCAAAAATATATTTTCCAACACGGATGATTGTGACAGTCGGACCTTTGCCGTCACAGTTTGAATGGAAGGTAGAGGAAGACCAGCCATTTACAGTTGCCTGGTAACAGCGATTCCAGTAAGAAGATTGACGAGTCACAGGCTTTAACCATTTATCCAGCCATGCCAAAAAATTCTGGCTGTTTCCCACAATGCTGGAATATTGAAGACCCGCTGCAAGAATAACATATAAGAACGTTCTTTGGATCCATTTTGTACCTAGAATATGTTTTAATGGGTTATGTTGAAAGTTGGTTTTCGTAAGAATTAATAACACTCTCATCTTGACCAGTCATAAAGTGTTTGTACAAAAAAAAAAACATTTATAGCAGTAGACATATCTAGCAACCTTTGTGGCATTAGAGGTGAAAAAGTATGGGATCCCTAATAAAAGGGTTCACCAAGTCTCCACTGAAACAGTGGGTATTATATCAGGGGGTGGATGTATGCGCGGGAATTGTTGTAAGCAGAAAATTGAAAATAATAAGAAAATAAAATTAAGTAAAAAACTGTTAGATGCTAAAGAATACACTAGCGTTGAGGGACCAACAAACTGCAATGCAGCCACGTCAACCACAAGGCAGTGCAACAATAATGAGAATAATAATAATAATAATATAAAGGAGAGATTAGCAAGGAGTGGTTAGAAGAAAAAGGGGGAGGTTAAGATTAGTAATTAAAGTTAGTAATTAAAGTTAGGAGGAGGAAAAAAGTAGAAGCTGTCCTGATTGACTTACAAATTTGATGTGCATGTTTGAAACTCAAATTTTGCCCAGAGGGCATTAATCTAAGGTATAAAAATTATACTAAGTGTAGGAACCCAATGTTCGCTACTGAAGGCGGCAACTAGGAAAACTTGAGATGCGCTGAACTGCAAATTTCTTTTATCACATGAACAACGATTCACTGAAATTAAGTGTATAAATCCGCTGAATAAAGCAAAATAACAACCGAATGACAAACGAAAGGAAAGCTAAATATAAACCTATCGATACTTACAAGTTTTTCGTGCCTTGTGCCGCTAATACAACGATCATAACAATCATAGCGAAAGCTAAAACTTCAAAAAAAGGACCATGTGCTCTCTTATCGTGACTGCGAAACATGTTACCAGCGGTACACGTCATAAATGACTCACTGAAACGTGTCAGTCATTACACTAAGAGACTCAAAAATAGAAGTTAAAAACATTAATGCAATAAAACCATTGCATACAATTCATTTTTTGAAAAAACTGAATACCCTCTTGTTATTGTTATGGTAATTAGATATTTAAAATAAGTATTTTCTACACAAAGAAAAAAATATTAACTTTTTTCGTTTTGAAAAAACATAGGATTCATATGATTCAAAATTTACAGATCATTGGTATTTCTGAATTTTTCATTGAAACATAGTTAGGTGGCTTGTTGAATATCATAATAGAACCAAAATATTAGCTTCAGAGTCCAAGTTGCTATTAATAAAGTTTATTTGTCTTGCTCTATTGATTCCTTTTTGGTCCAGTGTTGCTCTATTTTTTTCTTTTCGCAATGTGGTCCAGTGTTGTGATGTAAGACTCCACTTTGTTATCAGGTGCTAGGGACAGCCATTACCCAGGAAAAACAATATCAGCTTAAATGTGTCAGTATCTCCAATGGGTTTCTTCCAAACTAATCGTTGGATGGCTTGCGGTCAGGTGGATAATGGGTAAAGAGCATCTCCATTCAGCAGAGTAAGTAAATTTCTTCTTTTTAGGATTAATCTTGTCCTTGGTAGATCGCGTATAGATGTTTTTAAAATGTCAGTTGCGGAAAATTGATTCATAACCTTAGGGAACTGGGTCAAGCAAATTTTTGGTTATACAAGTTACATGGGAGGAAAAAAATGTTTACCGAAAGAAAAGTAACATTATAAAACTGACTTGAAAAGGATGTAATAAAAACAAACCTGTATACAGTGCATAGAAATTGAATCATGATATCACATAAAATTCATCTTAAAAATTCAGATCCTCAGTTGATGGTCAAAACCTGTTGATCTAGAAAAGTTTTCATAATAATTGAGTTGTGGAATTGTTTCTTTTGTAAAGAAAAACTCTCATTTCGTTTTAAGTCAAATGTTTCTTGTATTCAAATTAAATGCTAGAGATTATTTGTTGTAGTTGTTTGTTGTTAGTTATGTCTAAATGAATTAGAGACTGAAAAAATCAAAATAACTCGAAGCTGAAAAATACAAAAATCTTGTAATGAAAATATAGAGGAAAATTATACAAAAATTCGGAAAAAATAAAAGGGGGTAATTTGAACCTTGAGCTGGGGAACCTAAAACGGGTACTAGACTGTTGGGTCAACAGCCACCTTGCAAAAAGGCAGGGGCAGACAAAGCCTTGCACAATCTAAATATTTGAGACTCTGTGCTACCCAAATCAAAAAGCAGCGCCTGGATGACTAATACATTTGTAACTGGATTATGCATTAGGTGACCAAAGACATGGTATAGAAAATCAAGAGAAGAAATAGGAAAAAGATGTAACATCACCCGGGTGGAGAAAGACAGGAACATCGACACCAAGACTCGTATGGTTGAGAATCCTCAGGGGCAAAGCCCAACCGAGCAGGGGTGTTTCTAGTCCGGTACCAGACCTTTGCCCGACACCCCCCGTGTCGAGTCCGGCGGAAAAGAAAATGAAAAGATACTGAAGAAGAGCTTGTGACCCTCCATAAAAACGAACTTTGTAGACTAAGAAAATTTTTTAACAATTTTTCAGATAAATAAAGGTTCGCAAAGGAAAGCGAAAAACTGTTTTTAAAAATGTATCCATTTAATGCTGAAAAGAAAATAATGATGTTACCGACGAGAAGAAAAAGTAGAAGCGCAGTTCATGCAGGTGAAACAGTTCATGCAGGTGGAAACAGTTCCCGTGGGGATAAGTAATTATATAATCCCTGTAAAATGTTTTTAAAAACTGTGCGTATATGCGTATCAGCGTAAAAGACAATAAAAAAATACTCACATTGAGAGGAATAAACACTTGAAAGGTAATTACACTTGAAACAGAATTCTGTGAAGGAAACCCTTTAAAATAAAACTGCACCTGAAGACCTTGGCCGTGAAAATAAACTGTTTTAAGAGTGACGCCACGATTGCGCCACGATTGCGTGATTAGTAATTTACGTATGAAGCGGGACTCGAAAAGGACGATGATATAGTCACAAAGAATTTCATTCAAAGAAACGGCGATGTGCGCCAGAAAACCGTTGGAAGGCAAGAATTTAGGCTGTGATAACAAATTCCTAATAGCGGATGTGATTTACATAATGTGCCAGGGATAAAACAAAAGCTTAGCTCGAAGGAATTGTCAAGGAGGAGAGTAAAGTAATAATAATATTCAGAAGTGAAATCTTCGAATGCGATGAAACAACAACCGGTAAGCGAAAGACTTCAAATCAATGTTTTATCGTTCTAAAACACGCAAGGATTTCGTGATTATTTTATTTGTTTTATTGTGTCCAATAAGCTTACTTGTAACGTACGAATTGATATTATGGTACGAAGCCCAAGTAAATGCTCTAAGAGCGTCTAGTTGAGCCAACGCTTTCCAGCAAAATTTGCATAGAAAACTCCCGCGAAATCAGCCGGTTTTTACCGATCAGTTTTGGGTGATGTAGCAGCTCTCCTAAGGTCTCACATGATTGGCTTGCTACCCTTTGAGAGTACAATAGAACAAACAACAGAAACAATGCCCCTATCCCTAACACAATAGCAGCTGCTACAATGATAAAACAAAAGCAGCTTTGGACAGCTGCTACACTACTGTCATTTTTCAGTGAAATTTGCCCAGAAAATTCCCGCGAAATTTGCCTTTTTTACCCGCAACCTACCAGAAGCCCTGAACCAGTTAATATTATGCAAATTAGAGAAAGAAACGAGGAGAGAATGGGGGAGAGGAAAAAAAAAATTCTTTCTAACCTTTCTTTTTCCTTTTTTCCGCGCCCGCGCATCTCGCGGCTCGATAGCTCTAAGAAACGCAAGGAAAACGCCAGGAAAAGAAAGAGACCTCTCGTAGTCTTTTTTACGCGCGTCAATTTTCATGTGACGTCATCGATTTGCAGAATTAAAAATTTTCAATTATTTTCTAAATTCATCAGATATAAGAGCCTCTAAGAACGTGAGGTTTTACAACGTTTAAGGCGGGCGTAAACGTGAAGGCTGTTTTGAGGTTGCTTAACACGGCCTTTCTGCCAATATCTCAGTCACGTTTCAAGCGACACTAAATCTCTCTGCTTATCTCATTAACCACTGTTTGGCGGTTTTGTGTAAATTTTTGGGTGATTTTTGGGAATTTTGGGAAAGAGATATTTTTTCTCAAAGGATAGGTTAAATTGAGGAAAATATGAAATGTTGAAGATTTGATGGATTTGGAAAATTGAAATTTGAAGTGAAGAATTAGTAGACGGATACCAAACAGTCCCCTAGCAACCTGGGGCTCTCTTTTGCGGGGGTCAACTGTCTGGTAGTGTTTCCAACCCATCTTAATCCTGACAATTTCCTTTTTCATATCACTTCAAATTTCACACCTATTCATGTTTACCCCCGCCTTAAGCTCGACAGGGTTCTTCGTTTTGTTATAGAGGACGTTTGAATGTTGCGTGACCGTAAAATGGCAGCCCGAAAAGGCTCTCACGTATGTCAAAAGAGGAGTTATCGCTCAATGTTTTACTAACTGAACAGTTCTTGCACTAGAAGAATTATTACTTTCGATGTGTTGGAACTCTAGAGTAATAATTTTTCGTTTCAACAGCAAAACTCACTTTACTGCCGCGATGTTGGTGCCCCTCGGAAGGGCACCAACATGGCGTCTTCATACAAAGCTCTATAAATTTGGGTGTAGCACTTTTCCGAATAACGCGCGAATGAAAAACCGCATAGACCTAGATCTTGGCAAGGTTGTTTATAGATCAATCATCTATCATATCTCAGATTCTTGACGTAATTTAATTATTGAATGGCTACGTTTTTATATTTTTGATTGTGCGACAGTGCAAACCAGCTATGCATAAACGGCGCCTGAATTTTTAAATTATAATATATAATAAAAAAGAAAACATTTCGATGTCATCTTCATCTTACAGTATTATGAAGTTAGAACTAAAATGATCATTAAAGCCTGGTTCACTCTTGTGCGATAATCATAACACAAGCGACATAAGCACAAGCATAAGCACAAGAAAAAAGGAACCTGTTCCTTTTTTCTTGTGCGTGGGCTAAGATCTGAATAAACACGAGGCCTTACACGGGTGCTAATTAACAACATCGAGAAATAGAGTCTGGCTGGGTGTTCAGTTCAGGTTTCCTTCTCATACTGAATATATCGGATACATCTGCCGTCATACGTGAACACATCGAAGACTACAAGTTATCTGCCATTGTGAAGCATTTATCAGAGAAGCATAACGCCGACATCACTGACATTGTCAGCAGATTTTCAATCGTAAAGAGATGAAAGGGAAAGGTAAATTGTCTGATCTACCAGATGATGTTTATTCGCAAAAGAAAACCTGAACTGAACACCCAATCAGACATCTAGTCGTGCCAAAGTCTTTGTTTGACATTTCACTATGACGCGCACTAATGACGTCACGAAAATTTAACCCCTAGTGTGACTCAGACAAACAAACCATTCCGTGCGCTACTTCTTTGAGAGGGACGTATGAAACAACGGCGCTTGTGAGCTCTTCAGCGCGATACACAGCGATCAATTTAGCAATTCGATGGCCTCTCTAGGTAAAAATGTTGGAGAAAACCCACGACATGTGTCTTGGAATAATTAAATTACAGAGTTTGAAGAAGGGCGGCAAAATATAATGGGCTTCTCATGTATGAAGACTGTTTACGAATACACTCGTTACCACCACAGCAGAAGAATATTACTACTGTACCTGACATTCAGGTATATCACTCAAAAAATCCAGCATTCAGCAAACAAATACCATAAAGAAATAACGTAGATCCGACTACCGTAAGTGGCCCGCTCTGTCTTCGCCTATAAAAACAGTTTTAGCCCGCGCTATTTATATTACGCTATCGCGCCAACATAACTACGATCCGAGATGTTTGCAGTGGAGGTCTGCTTACAGTCACAGATTTGTTTACGTGATTGGATAAATTTGGTGCCGTTAAAAATCTAGGTCCTCCAAATGCCACAGTACACTAATTCTGCTATGAATTTAGAATTGTCTCAGGGATATTAAATAATTATGTCCTCCTGTTCTATCGTAGTTGTTTGAGCGGACGGTTCGAGTTGTCAAGTTTGGGAATTTCTGGTAATAAGTCAGCTGATAAGTCTTCTCTTCAAGACCAGGATAAACAGCAGATAAGTTTCTTCGTAATACGTTCTCCCGTTAACTATTCTGATCGGCTAGTCGAAACCGCCGAGCTAAGAGTTCTCGACTTCCAGTTCCTGAAGGTTTTGGGATCTGTCCGACTGTCACTGCGGCCTTGTACGATCCTCGTGCAATTTGTGGCATTTAGGCTCTTTTCTGAACACCTTGAATCCGTTTTCCATTACCCAAGGCAGCAGTGTTTGCTTTCTAACATAATCTAAGCTAATCAAAAACCTAGACCACCAATCTTTCTCTTTTTTGCCCGATTTTCTGGTCTAGAAGACAACGTTCTATCGGACTGTAATTCTTGTCTGAGTCATGCGGAGGGCCTCTGGTGATGTAATCTATTTTTAGGAACTGTGCGCGACGCTATTAGCACAGGTCGCGCCAAATTTTCATTCCAATCAATTATTCTAACTAACTTATCGTTACTTTCAATTATTTCTTGCTTAATAATGATGTCAAGGTGACATCGAAATTTCTTTTTTCTGGCGTTAATTTAAGTTCGCTTATTGAAATTAAACTGCTCTATGACTTCTTAATTTGCGTCTGTAGAATAATAATGATGTTAAGGTGACATCGAAATTTCGTTTTTCTGGCGTTAATATTCGTTGTGAAATGTATTACTTAGGTTTCGCTGATCGAGATAAGATAAAACTGCTCTATGACTTCTTTTTTTGCGTCTCTGGCAAAAGCTGAATTTTTGCACTCAAACAAGCTGCCCATACATTTTACTCTTTTATATTTGACGCGTCTAGTCACTTAACTTCTTGCTCGCTAATTAACGCTTGTTAAAAAATGCCACCGTGAGTGGTAATCCCGCGTTAGAGACTATCCATAGCGTCACCACTCTACCTAATTATGGTGTCACGGACATGCAGAACTGTAGGGGTTCCATAAAGAAATGAAACGACCCTATCGATCCGCCTCTAGAACGTAAACGGCATCTTATTTTAGAGACACTAACTTGATGTGGAAATTATTTGACGTGTGCGGGGTACAAACATTAAGCCTTCAAGCATTTTCTTACCAAGTTTGGTTTCACAGTTTTTCCAAATCCAAGGCTCTTTGCACAAGCATGAAAATGTTTGTTTCTTGTCGTCTGCTACACAAGAGCCATCGTTGAGGCAGCCAAGACTTGTGGGACTTTGGCAACCCTGGTCAGACATATTAAGCGGTTAAATTAGGAGATAAAGACAGTTTAAAGTTAAGAAAGGTTGAATATACTTCTTAAAACAATTTTCAGTCAGTTAGCAAAACGTTGGTTACAAGAACCCTGTTAATTTGGTGCTTTAGTAGTTTTTTTCCTGTGCACCTGTCTGTCACGAGCTTCACAGTTTGCTCTCACCAACATACAAAAATTGCTAATATAAGTGTTTTAAAAAAGGTTTATTTCGACGATTAGAGCGTGTTGGACAATATTCCGGTGACCCAATTTTGCGGAAGAAACAACTTTTTCAGCCGTTTCCTGATGACAGTTCCAACCTTGGAAAATATTAGTGTGTTTTTCTGATATTACAGTGATCAAAGATTTTTATCGTCATTTGGTCTGGGGCCAACAGTCAACTGAGTTCAGTCAAACAACAAATTGCTGATCGAGCCCGGGTCCTAAAAAAAATGTCGAGCGATTGAAACTAATGGCTAATTGCTAATTACCTTTAAGAGCACCGAGAAAGTAACTCCTTGTTGATCATGAAACTTGGTGTTTTCGTCAATGGCCCCATGCTTGTTCAGTTCGCAAGTTCCTTGGGCGTTTTTCTCGGATGGCATCTTGAAATTGGTGGAAGTACACAAGGAATTTCTCAAGCAAGAATGGCTGCAAGACGTCAGGCTGGGAGACTCAAACTTCTTGATAACATGTCCCTCCAGCCGCTTATTTGGCCGTGTAGTGAGGAATACTGAACGAGAAAGTTCGGAGTCTTCTTCAGCAGAGTGAACAATTACATTCACCATTCCTTGAAAAAGGGCAAAGAACAAAACGTTTTTAGCGAGCATATTGCCTTTACACAGAATTGGGTATGGAATGGAAAGACTGGAAAGGTGAACTGTTCAGATGCTTGAGTTTGCAAGCTTATTTCTAGAGTGATTTTACTACGCTGTTTTAATTGTGTGGTGAAATTGAAGACGCGACGATTGGTTTATTCTTGTAAATAAAATTCTTGAAGGTAGTTGATTGGTTGTCCGTAATTAAATAATGAGAGGGTGGTGTTTTGCTGTATAAATTACACGTTTTGGGAAAGCGGTTGCGGAGAGTTCGCAACTTCGCAGGTTGCTCGCACGATGACGTCCAGGTGGCAGTGATAAAGGCAGACTTGCCGCTCAGAGAGACTTAAGGTCGTTTAACGCACGCGCACACTTATATCCTGACACCCCCTGAGTGCAAAAAACAGGCTCAATTACAGCAATTTTGACACGTCGGACATTTGATGATAGCTTAGTGCCTAAGAAAGACAAACTTGCTCTTTACACCTTGTTTGGCATTTCTCAGCAGTTCTCATTTTATCTGGTTCTAAAAGGAACTCTTTCAATCTCATGCTTCAGGTTTCTTGAAACTGAGAACTTTACTTACTTGGTAACCAATTTTCATCAAAAACGCGTTCCAAACTAAAATGCGTTTTTCCAAAGTTTGAATTTTCAATATAAAACTCGATATTTTCTATGAGCCAAAAACAGCGTGCTTTTAAATTTATGATTCTTAACGACAGCGATATCAGTTCAGAAGAAAATACTTTATGTTTACCGGCTCACGAATAAGCTACGCCAAATACCACTGTTTTTTTTTTTTAAAACAAGATTGTTGAAGGCTGCAGAAATTCTGCAACCAGTCGCTTAATGAAATTCAGTTAAAACATCACTGATTAAAGATGTCAAGTCCATAATGGACGCAGAAATTCAGCAACCAGTCACTTAATGAATTTCAGTTAAAACATCACTGATTTTCCTCTCTCTCTGTCTGTTTCCTGTACCCGGTACAAACTCTTTCCGTCTCCACATCTTCTATTGTTCTTTCCACCTTACCCTCGAGCACTGAAAATATGTCACGAACATATAAACAGCTCTGCAACCTATAAACGCAGCTTTACACAGAAAGCTTTCAAGAACCAGTCAAAATGTAATAAAACACACATTTTACTTGCTAGCGTTAGTATTTGACTGAAGTCCACTATTGTTGGGGCTTGGGTAGGGCTGCTTCACTTTACCCAAGTAAGCTCTGGCGGATTTTGGCCCTCACTTTTGCTGCGTAGAGCTTCCTTCATTTGTTTGTAATTGACATTAAATTGAAATGATTTTTAAAGCGCTTATGTTTTTGGAGAGTTTGTTGATTCCTTGTCAAACACCCTTCTTAGAAAACAGGGCAAGCCCAGTGACCTAAACCTGTGTTGTTCATTGTTCACGATTGTCTCACGTCGATAGCTGACAAGCTAAGGATGAGAAACTTGACACGGCGAAATAAACAGTACCACTTGAAAGTATTGCTCATCTACACACTACGGTTTCATGCACAAACTTGAAAGTTAGAAACACCTTGTACAGCATAATAAACAGTACCACATGAAAGTACTGCTCAATAGCTTTATTTTAAATGGTCACACAGCTTGATTCATCCACAGACCTAAGAGTTAAAGCTACCTTTTACTAAAGAATAAACAGTACTTCAATATAGCGAAAAACTGGAATTCCTTCAAACTCGGCGAAAGAAGCACTAAAATCGAAAACAAGTGGCACCTCAAATGCAAATGCTGTATTATTATTATTGTTATCATTATCATCTCCTGACGTTCGTTCGTAGACTCAAAAGTAAAGATTGTTATTACAAACTAATTGTACGTTTTATTTGTACTTCGATCCTTGTATATTTAGAGCAAAAGAGATCTCGATTTGATAAGAAATAAAATATTTCACATAATTTTAAAAGCTAACGACTGACAAGTCAGCTAAACGAGAGCTCTGCTTTAAGCATAATTTTATACCCGAAATACAGTGCTGCGCACGCAATGTATGACGCATGCGCACAGGTTAAGCCAGGCTAAGCAACTTGTTTCAGTAGAAAGTTATCATCAATATTATTAAATTGTTTTTCAAGTAAACTTAAAATTCTGATATCTCTCAAATAATATATTTTTGTTTCTCTTTCACATAACTAAATTTCTAACAAAAGAAAAACGTGCGTGCTGGTGGATTTTCTAATTTCTTTAATAAATCGCACCAGCAGATAATCATGGAATACGTATTCAACAAAACCACGTTCAAGAGTTGATTGGGAGCTTTTTAAACTATCATGATTCCTTAAAGGCGAGTTTCACAGCGGCAATTGGACATTGGGAATTCACAGTAAAAGTAATGAAAAAAGATTTCTCTCCTCCTAAATAAGAACAAACAGACAAACGCAAACAGAAAACAACGCGATATTTCCACCCTGCTCTATTTTATTGTTACAAGCTTTTATAACGGTGCGTCTGACACTCGTATTTATTTTCTACGTTAGCACTCTCAAAAGACGGTTCATAATTACTACAAACAAAGAAAAAATCCCTACACTATCATACATTCTCAATCCACGTTTACTAAATCCACTTTACTTGAATAACATAAGAAATCAAAACCAGCTGGAATCCTGTAGACTGTGGAACCTATCCTGGTACGATGAAACTCAGTAACTTTACCCAAGTAAAGGGATAATTTCACGGTTCTGCGCATGTACAAGTGATAGCGTAAGTATAAACTACTGCCGACAGAGCTGAAAAACGACTGCGCATGTCATCAATTCGCGCGGGAAAACTGGGGATGACAAATTGAAACCATAGCAACATATAAGTGAAATGGCGGAATTTTTGAAAAAATGAAAAGCGCCGAGGGTTTTTACTTTGGATAAGACTTAGGTAGACCAGATAAGCTTCAAACTTTCGCAAAAGACTGACCAATAAGAGTGCTAAAACATATCTCCTGAACACCACAGTTTCATACCTGAACACCAACCGAAATTTTGCCGCGAAGTCAAGAGTCCGTGCCGCGAAAATGCAGCTCGTGAAGCAACTATGCACAATAATTGTCGATAAAATAAACAAAATCCTTAGCCTTTCGAAAGTTTCAGCGATAAGGACCACTAAACGCAATCCCACGAAGATAAATAAAGCGTTTTGGAGAGTAAAAACTCTCATAGTCGTGTAAAAATCGACAAAATAACGTCACCATTCTGTGATTGATTTTACATTAGGAGTTTGTTGTTTGAGTCGTTTGAGTCGAGATTTTCCCGCCGACTGGTCCCGCTGACTGAGTCTTAAGTGACGCATGCGCAGTCGTTTTTCAGCTCTGTCACTACTGCCTTGTTCTTTTTTTTTACTGACCCACATGCAGTTCATCAACTACAGATTGTGATTTGTGAAAGCACAATGACTGATGCCCAAATTTTACGGATGCCCTCAGATTTTTCGAGAAAATTTCGAAATTACTTATGAAAATTGATTTTTTTTATTCGGCGCGAAGGATTTACTCTGGACACACAAAGAAGTTATCTACTTTTATCTGATCGGGTAAACAATATATGTATTAATCAAAACATACGAAAGGAATTCCAATGAGAAACATTACTGCTATCGCCCCGTTTTCCTGAGTTACCTGAAAGTCTTAAAGGAAAATTCATTACGAAGTCATTAACTCGGCTAACGTCCTACCTTGTTATAACACCGAGTCATGAAACCATCCTTTAACGGCAATTACCAAAGAAATAACCTCAATGTAAACTGTTTGTCTTAATCTTACACGTGACTACTCGATTTTGTACTAGCCTGCTGTTTGACATACCATCGGTGATATTGAAATTTTCATATTACATTGCACTTCTATGATTTACTAACAGTTTGTATATATCCTTATATATTTGCAAAGATTTAATTTTACTGAACAGGGTGTGTAAAGCCTTAGACTCCAAGCTCCGCGATTTCTTCAGGTAGTTTCATAGAACACTTCGACTTCGTCAGGTCGGAACTTGTAACTACCAGCCAGGAATGATCGTGTAAAGGAGGATCCATAGCTGCTGCCAGCTGGCGGGGCGTAGGTGTAGCCAAGGTTTGAGTATGAGTTGGTGTTTGATGCAGCGTTGCTGGCAATGCGAATGTCGTTTCCTCCTCCAAATAGTGGTCCATAGGAAGAGCAGCGGTAGATGGAATATCTTCTCTGATAACTATACTGTCCTGTTTGATCTAGCTTTAGCGGCTGCCAACCAGGCTTGTTAACCAATGAGAAGAGAAAGGCTGCTGAATCGTAGTGCCATGAACACCTGAAACCTAATTTGAAATACACAATGGAAAAAGAGGTCCAACATTTATGATGTTTACTGACACTTTGGACAGTTTCTTAATGTCGTATTCCAACGATAATTTGATTGGTGGTTCACAAGATTGTACAAGTTTTCAATAATTTCAATTCTGGTATGAGCAAGCCCCGTGAGAGACTGGGAACCGCTGCCCTTATTTCAGACTGAATATGATTTCCATGATTTTATAAATTACATAAGAATCCAACTGTCAAGCTGTCAGTTAGCCAGGAACACCATACCGTTATCAGCCTGTTTATCGTGACCAGAAAATTGTTAGCGTGGCTAACTTACTTTCCTTTCTTTGGTATTTCCTTTTTTTTTCTATTCCCTTACTTTAATGATTCGAAGCAATTGTGGTCGAGTTACCGCTTCCTACGAAGGTCTTACATCTCGATATCTCCCGAATCATGTGAAGATATAGGTAAACAGAACAAGTTATACATAGTGGAAGTAACTCAAGGCGTTTTGTTAAGAATTCTCCATTAAATTCCTAAACCATATTGTAAATATTCATTTTTTTTAATTCCTTTTTAAACTATTGTGACCTCTATTGCTCAAAATGATAATCGCTGACTAACAGCTTGAGATTGGGTGGCCTCTGATAAGATGAAATTGACTATGTCACTTACTCCAGGAGACACTCGTGTATCCTCCAAAAATATATTTTCCAACACGGATGATTGTGACAGTCGGACCTTTGCCGTCACAGTTTGAATGGAAGGTAGAGGAAGACCAGCCATTTACAGTTGCCTGGTAACAGCGATTCCAGTAAGAAGATTGACGAGTCACAGGCTTTAACCATTTATCCAGCCATGTCAAAAAATTCTGGCTGTTTCCCACAATGCTGGAAGATTGAAGACCCGCTGCAAGAATAACATATAAGAACGTTCTTTGGGTCCATTTTGTACCTAGAATATGTTTTAATGGGTTATGTTGGTAAGAATTAATAACACTCTCATCTTCACCAGTCATAAAGGTGACCATCTTTACTCATCCGTAAATGTGACGCTGACTAAAGGTGTATTTTTTGTTCGGAAACATATTTTATGTGTGGTCGTTATATGCCACCCATCGTGCAACTTTTAAAAAATAGTTTTTATCTGGAATGCCACGTCCGGCATTTTGGGTCGCAGTGATCTATACTCTCAATACATGATGCTAAATTCCCAACAGCAAAATATTCGGATAGTATTTGTCAGGGAAACGTAATATCATAACCAATGCTCAGCGTCGACGTCGGAATTCTCAATGGAAAAATCAGCGGCAGATAAATCTACGAAATTTGACAGACTTTGTAAATATTGATATTTTGAAACCCGTTTTAAATAGTTTAAGTCCACGTGGAAATTTTCCTCTCCACCCCCACCCCCCTCCTTTCTGAATGGGGTTAATGTTGATGTCAAAGCGTGTCTGTAGTAGCAAGGAGGTAGCAAACAACATTACTGTGTCGTGTCCTCTTTTAATAGCAACTGTAACAGTCCTTGCAATATGGCAAACTGATCCCAGATGAAAAGAAGAATTTTGATTGGTTCCCTGAGCGGTCCGAATTTTGCCCAATATCAACCGCTGAGATGCACCATTCATGAATTAGTTTTGGCAAATTGTTTTTCTTCAAACTATCTCACAAAAGAAAGCAGTTTGCTCTTAAGACGAAAAAATCAAAGTGGTATTTTGTTGTTCTTGTTGTTTTTGACATCATATTTGGGGGACAATTTCAGCTTAGCTCTAACCACTGCTACCTGAATTGAAGCACAATCCGCAACGTGAAATACTCACCTGCCGGCGCAGCATTCACACAAGTTTTTCCATCTCCTACGTACGGATGGTTACACGTACATGTGTAGGATCCTACAGTGTTTGTACATGAAGCTAAACTGTGACAGTCGTGTGCACCGCTGACACACTCATCAATTACTGGGGGTAATAAGGAACACGGCAAAGTTAATAAACAAACTTACTAAATTCTTAGCTCCGACTATTGCCAGATTGCATTTCTAGCTTTTTGATTGGCTAAAAAACTCCGACTATGAGCCAATAGTCGGAGTTTGACGTCATATGGAAAATAGTGCGCCAAGTTTAAAAATTTCCGCGTGAAGTTTTCAACTTCAGCCCTCTATAATGGCCGAAATAAAAATCGGCGGCAAAACCCCGTTTGAGAATTTACTAAAACAATTATTCCATTCGCCCTTGTTGGATATGAAGTGATTATAAACAACTCGCGCTACGCGCTCGTTGGTTATTTTATCACTTCATATCCAACTCACGCTCATGGAATAATTGTTATATAAATTATGTACACAGGTAGAAACCAATCCCACGCCTCGCCCCAGTTCGCGCGGCTATGCATAAATAGTTCCACCTTCGCGCGGGTTATGTAAATCGCAAGTATTTCGCTCGAGTTCACAAGTTGTAACTACGTTACGTCTGTCTCCATATTCCCAAATCGTTAGGTTATGTCCCCTTTCTTCGTTTGTCCCGTGTTACCTATGTTATTCGTATTTCCTATGTTATTTCCGTTGTTGTAATTAGTTGTTCCGCCCTTATTAATGTATTATGTTTGTAACTTTTATCCTAGAAACCACTGGCAACGACATGTGTAGTCACATTAAAAGTTCGAGTTGTTCTCAGTTGTATTGAACTAAGTTATTGCTGGTGCGTTGGTTATAATACATGTTCAACAAATCTGAAGACATGTGAACTCATTTCGCAGTGTTGTTGCTGTATTTTTCAACTAATAAATTTTTATTTCTTGTTAACTGAAAATAACTCACCAGTGCAATTTTTGCCATCTCCTGAATATCCAGGTTTACACGCGCAAGTGTAAGATCCACGTGTATTGTTACAGACAGCATTAGCATCACAGCTATGCGAGTTTGAAGAGCACTCGTCTATGTCTAAAACAAGATTAAAGAATTAATATGGATAAACGTTGAGCTATGATTTAAATCACCCAGGTTCTAAGCCACTGGTGCCAGCTTTGAAATGCAGTGTTAAAAGTAAAGTTTTTCCAAGGTTAAACTTTTCTCTATCAGTATTCTGATTGCACAAGAGCGGTTGGTTACAGTTTTTCAATGCCCTACGGTTTTTTCAAAGCCCTTCAATGCAGGGAAGATTTCATAGCTGTTAAAAATCAAGTGAGTATGTTATTATATTCAACAAAAACATCAAATCTATTGTTGCAGCTTAGATGTTGTTTGTTTGTTTTTTTTGTTCCTTTCTTACCATTGCAAGTTTGTCCATCTCCGGTATATCCAGCTCTACACTTACAGGAATATGAGCCCACGGTATTCACACAATCTGCATTCACGTCACAGTTATGAGTGTTGGTAGCGCACTCCTCCAGATCTGCAAAAATTATATTTGGAAAAATTTAACTGGACATCAAATGAATGATATTTACTGTATTCGCTTGCAACGAATTATTTTTGAAAATTAACCATGAAACCAATTTAAGTGCGCAAAATTATCCCGCCTAAATTCTGGGGAGTCTATTACTTTTATTAGTAGATTCCAGAATGTACATTAACTGCATTAAACAAGAGATTTATCACCTGTAAAACAAGTAAAGTTGAAGCAGTTATCACATGGCACGTCATTCCAAGTGTATCCATGCCGCACGCCAAGAGTGTGCACACAGTCTTCGTTGTTCCAGTTGTTTGGTTGTTTTGGAGCCCAGAACCTAAAACTGCTGATTTCTTTGTTTGTCCACACAAAAGAGCCTTCAACGCTGCGGTCATTCAGCCCTATCCATGATCTATCACCAGCATGACGGTGCTGAATAAATACGTTTTCCTCCTGGTTGTGCACTGTCACCAGGTCAGAGTTCATCTCAGAACAGTTTGACTCAGCGGTCAACCATGTGGCGCATGCGGGGCTTGAAAAGTAGCAATAACCACTAAAGTAAGTCCATCCTGGCTGGCAAATGTCTGTAGATGTAAACAAAAATAAATCCATGAAAACTAAGAGAAATCGTTAACAATGCCTTGAGTGTCTAAAGGAAAATAGTTGTTTTGGTGTTTCAACAAAGCCTCCACATGTTTTGGCATTTTTACTGCTGGCTGAAACATTTGACTTCCGATTTGTTAAGAAAACAAGTTCTCGCCATCAAAGTAAACAGTTCGGCTGCTGAAGCTTTTTTTCTTAACAGTGTAAGACACAGAAATTACTAAAATAAGAATACTAAGTAAACTAAACCACTGATCTAGAGAATAGTAAATTTCACGATGAATTATTTTGTCCTCACCTGACAGCACAGTGTATGAGATAGACAGTGGATCATATTTTGTCTCGTACAACTCTTTCAAACACACTCGGACTCCAGTCGTATTGATGTACTGCAAAAAAAGGAATAAAAGTAATCAGTTGTCTCCAAACCTTTTGTGGAAAAGAAAATTTCACAACGCTTAAGGTGATATTATGAACATTACTTAATCTTCGGAAGTAAAAGCAATTTGATACCTCCTTGAGTTTTCCTTGCAGTAACACATATCAATATCATATTATTTGCCCCTAGTAGATATCTCTCAAATTCCGCCATCTTACATGTCAAAAATGCAGTTGCTATGGAAATGCCTAAAGAAGGGAATAAAGGGAATTACCTCCACCCAAGCAGTTATTCCATTGTGTACTGGTTGTCGATTTCCACCGTTGGATGAATGGTTTGCGGAAACAAACACATTCGGGGTGCTGTTGTACTTCTCAGTGAAGAGGATATCCTAAAGAAAAACTTTCATTAGGCGGGTTGTTGTCATCTAACTTTGACTCCACTAGCAAACGAAATAATAACCTACAGTATAGTTTAAATTACATTTTCTGTAGGATCTGTGCACTAACTCTTGAAACTTTTGAAAAAGGAACTCTAGGCTAAGAAGGCTAAGAAGAGAGATACCAACCTTGCAATAAGCGTTGTTGTAATCTACAGGCGGATGTTGGACGTTAGCAAAATAGACTGAACTATGTTCTGTGAAAAGAGGCTTATGGAGAGAAGAAAACGCCAACCATTTCTAAAAGAGAGAAAAATAAATAAGCATTATCTAGGAAATTAAGATAGAAATAGTTTTTAATCACAAAATTAATTGAGATAACCATTCACTAAACGTCTAGATCCAGATTCTTTTTTTCTTAATATGTATGGATGGTAATGTGTATTACAAACTGAGTCGGCAGTGCATAAGACCAGCTTCTGGAGATGAACTGAATAGTATGACGTGTTAGTATACTATAAAGATCTCTAAGTTTCTTTTAGGTGGTGAGTAAAGGAAGGTGTAGACACTTACAGTATAAACATCATCGTGAGAACCTGCGTAGTTTTGCAGCTCTCTCAAACAAACTTTAAAGGAAGATTTCGTGACGTCTTCAATCCACACACTGGCAGCGTCACGCTTGAGTCCTGCACGATAATGCGCAGCAGTAACAAACACTGAAGGTATCACTGAAAACTTTCCCTGCACAGAAAATCATCAACAAAACACAAGCTGTTACCGTTCATGTTTCTCTTACTCATGCTACTACTGTTGTTATTATTGCTTTTCGGCTGTTTAACTGAGTAACGAAGATTTGGAAATCTAGGGTGCGTGAATGCTCTATTAAATGTATGAATGAGAAGCGACATTTCAGCTCTATTAGTCGCAATGAAATCGTATTATATTGCGCTGAATCCAATAACTGTTGGCTATACAAAGTTATTCTTCGTCAGCTAAAGCTGTCAAATGGAACGGAAAAAATACCAACCGATGGAAAATTGACAGATTTACAAGTCGTTCCAGTCCACCATTGTGGTATTCGTACTTCCCCGGCAACGCCACCCACTGGAGCCCCTTGGTACGCCATCCAATCAACTGTCACGTTAGATTTTGATTTCCGCTCATTGTAGCCTGCCGCCATCACACACGCAGTGAATCGATCATAACTGACATTTTCGACCCACGACACAGCGGCATCATGTACATATGACTTGTCACTGGTGTCGATATGATTGACAGTAATCTGGACCTCAAGTGGTCTGTCAGGATAAAACACATAAGGCTTGAGGCGAATTACTTCACAATGAGAATATCCCAGTGAAGGAATGTGTGGCATGTGACGGCGACCTCGCTGGAAAGGAAATCCTTTAAAAAAAATAAAAGTACAAAATACTCATTAAACTCCGGTTTGTTCGTCGCAATCATCATGTTCATCGACATCGTCATAAACTTCAGAGTAAAACAATTTCCAACCTTCACAACTACCAGGGTGTTGCACAGAGAAATTCAGTCGCTGAATGCACATTTCCTGTCGAAACAAACACTCATTGTCGTATGTTGTGCCATTTGATGAGCAGACTGGTTCTTGGTAGGATGGACAACTGTCAACAGCAACGCAGCGAGCATCATTTGGTCCAAACGCTTTACACAGGCAGTGATAATGACATGTCACGTCGATGCAAGGATCCAAGTCTGGCAAGAAACATAAAATATTGTCAGGAAACGATTTGATGTTCTAGTATACATCTTGAAATTAGGGTAAGATACATTGTTCCGAAATTTGTTCAGAATTTTAAACACAAAATATAATTTTAGAAACTCTCGGGAAATCAAGTCAACGAGTAAAAACAGTGATGTGAGTGAGCATATATATAAAAGAAGAATTTTAGAGATTTCTTTTCAAGAATTGTAGACTATTTTTCGTGGATAATAATGGGTCAAACTCGGAGTAAATAAATCTTCATTTTAAGGTGTGAATCTAAAACAGAACGAAATTTATGACTACCTGATAAGTGCAACCACTCAAGATCAAAGGGATGTCTACTAACCTAATGACAGCCGAATACCTACCACCAATCGCCATGTAATCCACCGTAACAGAGTCCTTGCTGGCGTAACTGTTGTAGTTCTTTACACATACTTTTGCTTCCTCTTTGGACGTGTGCTAAGTAAATTAACAAAAATTACATTTAAGTGCATTGCAGTTGGAAGTAAAAAAAGAAGAATGAGACTGAATATTGGCATACCTCAACCCAAGCGGTAACAACGTTACATTGACTTCCAGACAAATGTGAATATTTGTTATGGAAACTGTGCTTTGGCGACACTAGCACAACGGGTGGCGCATAAAATGGCTCTGTGAACGCTATTGTCTGCAATGCAAAAGTAAACGTTTTAAGACGTCAGTTATTCTTGTTAACAATAGCCTTCATTTGGCGCGAAGATATTTAACAATTATCCTGCGAAATCGCGCGGAATATCGTCTGATACTTAGGCGACGAGGCCGTAAGCCGAGTCGGCTAAAATTAGACGATATTCCCCGAGATTTCGCAGGATAATTGTTTTATTATTCAACAAATTGATAACAAAACAGCCTAAATCCTAAATCGTAACATTTTTAACGCTCTCTGTCGACATTTTCTCACTTCACTTTTTCTTCTCAAGTACGAAGCTACGTGTACCGCCGGATATCTGTTACCTACGGATGACAGATATCGAGAGCATGATGACCATATTTGGATAGTGTTACAATTTGTTGAATAATATGCTCGGATATTTGTCCGCGGACAATATCTGTTCCAAAAAGCGAAAAGTCTGTGAGCTATGAGGAACAGATAATGTGAAAGGACAAAAATACGAGCTTATTTTCGCGCCAAATGGAGGTTATTGTGTGTATTTATCGCAACACGCGCATTTTCGAAAAATACGAAATATCACTCGCATATTTCCAAGTTTTGGCTGGGGAATATTCTATAACGTGACGTGTTTTAATAAAATAAACCGCGCACGAGCGAAACTATTGATGGATTATCATGATTAATATTCATTAACAATAGTTTCTTAAATCGATTTTGTGGTATTTTCTTTTTAATAACAGAAAAATTTTCTTATTCTAGATGTATCTGTGGCTCAAACATCAAAATACACGTGCTATCTTTGAATTCTAGCTATCATTTAGAAGAATTCTACTCGTGCTCGTATACTACTACAAAAGCTGCAATCTTATTGGCCGAGCCATCGCACACTATCAGGCATTAGTGTGCAGTGGCTTTTTTAAAACAAAAATTCAGTCCGCGTGATTATTCTAAAGTTGATGATGATGACAATGATGAGGATATCTATGATGATGATGATGATGATGATGAAGATGATGATGATGATGATGATGATGATGATGAAGATGATGATGATGATGATGATGATGATGATGATGATGATGATGATGATGATAACGATAATCAGGTAGACGTTTTGTTGAATTCTTACTTGGCAGAATGCGTGGTTATTTTGGTGTGACGGATAAGTTGTGTTTTTGAATACAAGACTGTCGGTTATAGTGAAGTTGTCAACCCTCAGCTCGGCAAATGCCATCCAGTCCTGCGAAAGAAACCATAATATTAATGCATGCCTAACGCGCTTGCTAGCGTAACTAATTAAATCGTGTTTATCCACGGACGTTAATCACAAACGTTATGCACACAAACATCGTCTAGCTGTTACGTTTTTAACAAACTGAATAAACTGCAATGTCGTGAACGAAGATCCTGCTTGATTGAACGTTGGATCGCACAGGAGATCTATTCAGCCAAACTTGAAAAGTAAAACGATGAGAATATTATAAAGTGGTGGATGTCGTAACACATATCTCGAAACTAGAAGGAGTGGCACGAACAAAGCAAACTAAATAAAGTAAGGATAAAAAGGGTCTACTTGGACTACAAGTTTTACGATTCACCACGTCTATTCACATCGGGGGGTTCCAATGAAGTTAATAGTGGGATTAATATTATTGAGATAAGCGACGAATATCTTCAAATAATCTAGTCCTTCAGCCGGTCCAGATCATGAGAATATTGTCGAGACATCTCCACCAAGTGTGAGGATGAAAAGGAGTATTAGAGAGGGTGTTGGTTTCGAAAATGACGAGGAAGAGATTAGCAAATGGGGCAGCCATGTTAGTACCCATAGCAGTGCCATGGATCTGAAGATAGTGGTGTTTAGATGTGATAAGTTATTCATGGTCAGTATAATACGTAAAGGTCACAACGTGTCTCAATAGGAATGTTAGGTAGAGTAGCAAGGTTAGAGAGTTTGTTAAGGAAGTCACTTGTGTCTTCAATGTGTGAATCCAAGGAAGAGACGAGTGAGTTAATGTAAAAGTCGACGAATTGTGAGATGCGTTCTGTAGATGAGACTATGGGAAGTCCCGGGTTGCGAGTTGTGTTTATTTTAGGTAAAATGTAAAAGCGTCCAGGTTTAACGTTTTTATAAGGTATTGTTTAGTCTTTTCGTCAATGTAGCCCTCTTTTAACATGCGTTAAACTAAACAAAAAACTAAACGACATCGTATTACGACATCCACCACTATATATAATATTGTAATTTCATTTTTATAACTTAGTAGCATCTAAACCTGAAGAAGGATGGTCTGGTCAGCCGAAATATTGTTTTAAATATACCACGTTGTGTCAGCCTTGCAGTAGTCTTTGACTTCTCATCGTTTTACGTTTTTAGCTCTACAAGTGCGTTCTGCTCAAGTAACATGTCTTAACCCTTTGACTGCAAAATTTTCACCCAAAAATACATCAGTATTTTGGCTGCCATGACGCTGGAGGGTCTTAATTTTGCTATTTTTTCACCAAAACGATAGATATCCCCAAGATTAGGTACAGATACGTAAAATATTTTAATCTGGGTCATACGCAGAAGCCCGAATATGGACTTTTTTTCGCGATTGCCCGAATTTTGTTCATGTCCCTTTCCTTTCCTTTTTCTCGGCCCTTTTACTCTCGCTAACTTTTGCATTTCATATTCTTTCTGGCTGTCGTAAAAAGTACTGATCGATTATAGGTATAATGGGCCATTTTACCACCATTTTTGCACCAAAACTGATAGCGATGTTTTAAAATTTGCTACGTCAGCATGCTGTTGATATCCAAAACCGATTGATCTATCCTAAATCTACTATCTGCTTATTAAGAATATCTGGTGACATTTAAATAGATGACGTCACAAGTGGTACAAAGAGCACGAGCGCTGAGAGCGACTATATGCGCCCTTGGCAGTCAAAGAGTTAAAAAATTGGTCTCAAACAAAGAAAACTTCGCCTTGAGTTCGATTTGGAACTAGATAACACTTAAGAGGAAATGCCCACAAAAATAAAAAAAGTTCGTTATAAGGCTTAAAAAATGGAATTTGCCCTAATGTTGCATATATGTATGCCTTAGTAAAAGTAAAAACGCTGTGAAGTTGTTTTCTTCAAATATTATGGTATTTCCGAGGAAAACGACACATCGATTTTACGTCCAGATAACAAGTTCTAACTGGGCTGAAAATCGACCATTTTCATTCGATTCGCATATCGCAACTATTCAGCGCAGAAAGGTTAAAACACAATCAGTGTATTGCGGAACTATCCCTTGTCTCAGAAAGCACAATTTCAAGAACATTGGATTAATCTTATTATTTGATGGTAAACAAAACCAAATTCAATTTTACGCTGAAACTATTATTGCTCACGCATTAATTAAAGATTCCTTGCTGCTTTAGTGAAGTTCCTTCATAATAAACTATCTTTTATGATAAAATTTAATCCTAGAGCAAGCGTTATAACATGTTAATTTGACTTCTAGATACATGTAAGTCAGAATGTTAAGAAAGAGTTGATATTGGTCCAATTAAAAGAACATTCTGGGATCTAAACAGTTTCTTTTTTAAAAGTATCACATTTCTGCTCAGAATTTCCTGGGGGAGCATGCCCCAGACCCCCCGAGCGGGATGACGCCTGTGGCTTCACAAACAACAGATCTCACTCATTGCCAACAAATCAACTTGAGAGCTCTGCTTTAAGTATATTGAAAGACCTATCTTAGAATAGTTAGAATCTAAAATCTTTTGGAATTCCAAACTATGGCAAATGTTCAAGCTGTCAATTATTTCAACCGACTGACTAATTCAGCGTTGGAGAACACTCTGGGTTTGTTTACCACCAAATAATTAATTCAATTTTGTTGCCAAATTGAGTCTGAAGGTTGAATCAAAAATGTGGTTTTTCGTAAAGGCAAAACTGTTTAAAAGAAAAATCTACAGCCTGTTTGCATTCTTGTTATGGAAAGCTATATCCATGCAAAAGACGAGCGAGTTTGAGGTTTCTAGCCTTACCGAAGAAACTATATTTTGTTTGATTTTTGTGGACATTCTTCTGGACAATAATATCATTGATAAAATCCACTCACTATTTTGATATTGTTATGTGGTCCAGAAAAAAGCTTAGCTTCTCGGATGCAAATTTTGAAACTGTGTTTGGGAAAATCTTCCACCCATAGGACAACAGCCTCATGAGCTTCCTTCGAAATCTGATGACTGACGGTTACAAATATAGCTGGAGCAGTCGAGGAGTTCTGTGGAAAAGGTTCAAAACATAAAAAATGTAGATTCGAGTGAAGAAGTGAAGAAGTGGACAAAGGGAGCAAGGGACATAGAGATAAGAATCAAGGGTAAGGTAAATTAAGGTAGACTTTTTATTTATACACGGTATCTCCCTCAGGACTTAATAATATTGAATTTAATTAATGGGAACAAGGGACTTGGGGAGAAGAGGAAACGAAAAGCAGGGGACAACTGTATGAAGGGACGAGGAAGCAAGGAATCAACTGGATAAGTGAAAATGGGGATAACTGGAATAACGGGACAAAGAGCTAATAAGACAAGGGGACAAGAGGAAATGGAGACTAGGGGACAAGGAGACAAGAAGACAAGGGATGAAGTGGACAAGGGAGCAAGGAAAAAGGAGGACAGAGGACAAACGAACAATCAGACAGTTTAACTAGAAGAAGAGGTAACCAGGGGCCACAAGGGGACAAAAAGAAAAGATGACAAGAGAACAAGTGGCAATGGACAACAGACAAGGGACAAAGGAACAAGAGAAAAGTGAACAAAGGAACAAGGGGACAGGTGGACAGGGGGACAAGGAGAAAAGGAGTCTAGTGGACAAGGAAATAAGGGAACAGAGGACCAGGGGACCAAGGGACCAGGGCACAAGAAGACAAGGGGACAAGGAGAAAAGGGGAAGGGGGAAAACCTATGAGGGTACGAGAAGGCAAGGGGACAGGGGGACAAGTCAATGTGTGAAAAAGGGACTTCGGGACCACGGGACATGGAGATAAAGGGGACAAGAGGGCAAAGGGAGAAGGGGCTAGGGTAAGGGGACAAGGGAATAAGGTAACAAGGGACAAGGAGACCACGTGACCAGAGTACAAGGAGACAAAGGGACAACAGGATAAAGGGAGAAGAATAAAAGGAGAAGAGTAAATGAACTAGGGCGGACGCGGGAGAAAGGGAACAAAGAAACAAGGGACCAGGGGACCACGGGACAGGGGGACAAGGGACAAAGGAATAAAAGGACAAAAGGACATTGAGAAAACGGGCCATTGGGACAAGGGGACAAGATGATCAGTTGACCCGGGGACGAAGGGACAACAGCACAATGGGACAAAGGGACAAGGGGACAAAGGCATAAGTGAACAAGGGGACAAAGGCATAAGTGAACAAGGGATCAAGGGACCATGGGACCACGGGACAAGGAGACAAAGGGACAAGAGGACAAGAGGAAAACCTACAAGGGAACGAGGAGGCATGAGGACAGGGGGACAAGGGAATAAGGGAACAAAAGACCAGGAGACCACGAGACCAGGGAACAATGAGACAAGGAAACAAGGGGACTAGGGGAAAGGTAACAAGGGGAGAGGGGACAAAGGAACAAGGGATCAAGAGGGGAAAGGGGGACAAGGGGAAAAGCCGATGATAAAGGGACGACATGGCAAAGGGGACAGGGTACATAGGGACATAGGGACAAGGGGACAAGGGGAGTAGCTGACCCGGGGACAAGGTTACAACGGGACAAGGGGACTAGGAGGCAAGGGAATAGGGGAACAGAGGACAAGGAGACAAGGGGACAAGGGGAAAACCTAAAACGGAAAGAGGGGGCAAGGGGACAATGGGATGGGGGAATGAGGGGACAAGGGACCAGGGCACAAGGGGACAAGGTGACAACGGAACAGGGGACCAGGGGACCAGGGGACCAACTGACCTGGCGACAAGGGGACAATGGGACAAGGGTACTAGTGGACAATGGGACAAGGGGCTAAAGGGACAAAGAGACATGGGCACAAGTGGACAAGGAGATAATGAGACAAGGGAATAACCTATAAGGGGAACACGGGGCAAGGGGATAAGGGGACCAGGGACAGGGAACAAGGGACAAAGGGAAAAGGGGACAAGGGGACATTGGAACAAAGAGACATTGGCTCAAGGGGATAAGGACACAAGGGCCCTATGGGACAAAGGGACAAGGGAACAAGGGCAGACAAAACCAGGGGACCTGGCAATAAGGGGACGACGAGGAGATTAGGGCACAAGTGGACAAGAGGACAAGGGAACAAGAGAACAAGGGAAAAGGAGAGAGAGGGACAAGGGGAAAATGGGACAAGGGGACAAGGAGACAAAGAGACAAGGGAATACCTATAAGGGAAACAGGGGGCAAGGGGACAGGAGGACAGGAGGACAGGAGGACAGGAGGACAGGAGGACAGGAGGACAGGAGGACAGGAGGACAGGAGGACAGGAGGACAGGAGGACAGGAGGACAGGAGGACAGGAGGACAGGAGGACAGGAGGACAGGAGGACAGGAGGACAGGAGGACAGGAGGACAGGGACAAAGGGAAAAGGGGACATTGGAACAAGGAGACATTGGCACAAGGGGACAAGGACACAAAGGGCCTAGGGGACAAAGGGACAACGGAAAAGGGGACACAAAACCAGGGGACCTGGGAACAAGGGGACGACGAGGAGACAAGGGCATAAGTGGACAAGGGAAAACGGGACAAGAGGACAAGGGAACAAGAGGAAAAAGGAACAAGAGCCAAAGAAGACAAGTATGAAAACGAAAGTGGATAAGAGTCGAGGGGAAAGGGAAACAAGACCACGTGGGATGGGGAAAGGGCAAGGGGAAGTGTTTAAGGGGACAAAGTGGCAACGGGACAAGAAGACAAGTGGAAGAGAGGACGAGAGGACAAAGGGACAGGGAGAAACAAGGACACGGGGAACATAGGGACAAAACAAAAACGAGGCAATAAAGGAGCAACGGAACAGGAGACCACGGAACCCGGGGACAAGGAGACAAAGGGAAAAGGAACAAGAGGACAAGGGGACATTGGGACAGTGGGCCAAGGGCAAGGAGACAAGGGAACCAGCTGACCCGGGGAAAAGGGGACAAGGCAATATATAAGGGAACAAGAAAACAACGGACCAGGAGACAACGGGACGCGGGGACAAGCAGACAAGGGGACAAAAGGACAAGGAGCAAGGGGAAAACCTATAAGGGGACAAGGAGGCAAGGAAACAAAAGAAAAAGTGGACATGGGGATATTGGGACATTGCGACAAGGAGACAAGGACAAAAGGGGACAAGGGCAAAACCTATAAGGGGAAGATGGAGCAAGGGGACAAGGGGACAAGGGAACCAGGAAAACCAGGGGACAAGGCGACAAGGGAACGAGGGGACAAGCGGACAAACGGACAAGGCGACAATTGACCAAGGGAACAAGGGGACAAGAGGACAAGGCGACGGGGAGAGGGAACAGGGAGAGAAGTGGATACAGGTCAAGGGGCAAGGAGACGAAACGACAAGTAGACAAGAGGAAAAGGAAACAAGGGAACACGGGAACATGGGAACAAGAGACCAGGGGAACACGGGACAAGGGGACAAGGTGACAAGGGAACAAGGGGACAAGGGGACAAGAGGAAATAACGGGGCGAGGGGGACAGGGAATAGGGGGACAAGACCACGAGGAACAGGAGGACAAGTGGACACACGACAGGGGACAAGGGGACGAAAGAACAAGGGGACAGGAGGAAAAGGGACCAGGGGATCAGCTTACCTGGGGACAAGAGGACATGGGAACAAGGGAACAAGGGAACAAGGGAACAAGGGAACAAGGGAACAAGGGAACAAGGGAACAAGGGAACAAGGGAACAAGGGAACAAGGGAACAAGGGAACAAGGGAACAAGGGAACAAGGGAACAAGGGAACAAGGGAACAAGGGAACAAGGGAACAAGGGAACAAGGGAACAAGGGAACAAGGGAACAAGGGAACAAGGGAACAAGGGAACAAGGGAACAAGGGAACAAGGGAACAAGGGAACAAGGGAACAAGGGAACAAGGGAACAAGGGAACAAGAGAACAAGGGAACAAGGGAACATAGGAACAAGAGAGCACGGGAACAAGGGACCAAGGGAACCACGGACATTTTTAGAAGGCGACAAGGGGACAAGGGGACAAAAGGAAAACCTATAAGGGAACTAGGGGACAGGGGGGGGCAGGGGAACAAGGGACCAGACGACCACGGGGCCAGCTGACCTGGGGACAAGGGGACAAGGGACTAAAAGGACAAGGAGAGAAGGATACAATGGGACAAGGGGACAAAAGGGAAGACCTGATAAGGGGACAAGGGGCTAGGGCACCGGAAGACAGAGGGACAAGCGGACAATGAGACAATTGGACAAGAGGAAAAGAGGACGTGGGAGAACGACAACATGGGGACACAGGGACACTGGAGCATGAGGAACCGGGTGCATGTGGACAAGGAGATAAGGGATGAACGGGAGAAGGGGCTAATGTGGCAAAGGGATAAGGGGACTAGGGAATGAGGAGACAAGTGGACAAACCGACAGGGAGTAGGAATTAAAAAATATATAGTTCTAACCTGTATTAAACCAATCCTTTTACATTGGGTTCCAGTTGTCAAATAGTTGAACGTGATACTGCCAAATTGCGATCCAGACGGTGTAGACTGAAAGGCTATCCAATTAACTTCGGCTGACTCGTTGGAACCTTTTCCATATTCCAGAACACAGACCTTGAATCCGCCTGTGGTAACAGACTCGACCCAAAGAGTCGCGCTGTTTCGGGGAAGCGAACTTTTGACAGTGTGGCCAATTGATGCAAGGACTTTTACTTGCTGCGCATCATAAAATGAATGTTGGAAAGAAATCTTTTTACAAGCAAACAGTCCTGGGGCGACGGTGGCTAC
Organism: Micromussa lordhowensis; assembly: GCA_964020085.1. NCBI lineage: Eukaryota > Metazoa > Cnidaria > Anthozoa > Scleractinia > Lobophylliidae > Micromussa > Micromussa lordhowensis. The sequence goes on along the minus strand of CAXHUQ010001439.1, from coordinate 12,495 downwards.
TTTCTCTTTCCCAGCTTTTAAAGCCTGCGCTGTGAAAAGATCAACAAAATAAATTCCATTAAAACGATTTCTGTGTTTGCATACGTTACTAAGACCAAATAAACCATATCTTACCATAATTAGTATAAAATAGACTGATAAAAATCGGAAAAGTTACTGTAGTTTCTTGTCGCATACCTTCATTAATGTGCGCTCTGAGGAATAGGACGAAGGCGAAGAACAAACACAGCGAGAGTTGGCGGTCGTAAGACATCTTGTTTCAACTCAAAGAAAAATGTTCCGTGATGTATATTTATTTTCATCATACGTGGCCTTGATTTGTACCTGTATCGACAGGACTAATTTTCAGACGGCACGTGCTGTTAAATTATTTGCCCTCGAGGTATCTGTCTGTAATCGATGTGTGAGTGGAGGTGTTGTGGACATATTTTATAATTATGTTTAAATCTAAGATCAGTTGAATCAAAATTACACAGTAAACCTAAGTGTTCAATTCCTTAAAAGATTAACGCATCTTTTTATTATTTGTGTTCAGTGGTCAGTAGATCGGTGTATTTCGAAAATTTATATTTTAACCGTATATTATATTTTAGCGGTATTGCGGTTCTATAAGACTAAGCGGTTTTCTAAGTTTTCAAATGTAGTGCTGATTCTTTCGATTGCAACCAACAAAAATTGGTGTTCAGAGCTCGCGTAAGGGACATTTGAGCTTGAAACTAGCACCTTGACGAATTTTCACCAAAACAGGCAATCTCGGAAAGCATTGACTAAATAAATAAGGTCGTAATTCTAATGGAATGGTGAACCTGAAATATTTATGACGGCATATAGTACCCTTGTAACTAAGGTTGGGGTGTTTGGTAAATTTCGAAGCGCTATTGCGGTTTTTAATGTTTTTCTACGCGGTTTTGTGGTTTTTGGATCCCCCTTACGCCCTTCTCCATTACGGATCGTAGCTCTTTCACTTACAAAGGTACACTTTCCCACTCTCCATTGAGTTTCAAGCCTTCAATCCGTAACCAAAATAACCGTAGGGCATACTTTGGAGTATTTAGTAGCCGACAAATTACGCTACGAAAACATTAATGTTAACGACGTTTTACCTTCAATTTCTTTTCCCTTTCATATCTGGATATATTTGTCTCCGTGTTTTCGAGTTTCCTCTTTATCCGACGTTTTTACTTCTGTTCTGTAGCGCGAACTTAAGTACGTGTTCGCGAATGTTTGGGTTCAACTTTCTTTCAGTTGCTATCTGCATGTGGATTTTTTTAAAACGAAATCTTACAGTTTAAGACGTCCTCGGTTGAACAAATTTTCGTCAAGTTTCACCAAAGCGCCATGTTATATTAATTCCAATAGTTAGATCATTTGATACTCAATAGACAAAACACCTGAAATTTGAATAATTTCAGACGTCCTTTCATGATAAGATATGTATTATAAAATTATATCGATATCGAGATTCCAAAGTTCTCGTAATATTCCAGGATGCGTACCTATTCTCCACCAGTGTCAAAAGAGTGTGTTTAGCGTTTGCGATAGATTCAGCGCTCGATACATTTAACAATGAATCGAGTTAACGAAACTTTACATAAATAGTCACATCCACGCATAAAAACAAAATAGCGATAATTAATTAGAAATTCCTTTATTACCTATTAGTATCTCGAAGTTATCGAAAGATTGTGTAAGAAGCTATCATGCCTTGTTTATTTTTAAAGTTGGCCGTATTTACTTATGTTTGCTTTACTGCCGTCAGCTCACAAATTTTATTAGATACGCGGACCCTCGGACGTAGTGATTAATAATAATCAATAATCGTACCACTCACAAAAGATTTGCTTAGGGTGGTTTATGATCCATGAAATATATGTCAATCGAAATGTCGTTGTCTCTTTGTAATGAAGTTGTTTTGACAGCTGGATTGTTCCTTGTTTTTGATGATTTGAATGCAATAACGTTTTCGTTTTTGGGTACCCAAGCCATTTCAGTTGTTTAGAAATCACGAAAACCCCGTCCACACGTATCTGGATATTTTTTAATCAGCCACTTTTTCTTTCCGGATACACGTCTTCCATCCACACGCATCTGGCGAATTCGGCAGAGAATCCGGATAGTTTTGAATCCGCTCTCCATGAATACGCTACGTGTGGACGGGAAAATTTTTGAGTCCGGAAAGAAAAAGTTGCCGATTCAAAAATAATCTCCGAATACGTGTGGACGGAGCTAACTTATCACGACTGGACTTCTCAAACCGCGCGGTGTTTACAACCTTTTGTTATAATGGTGTTTATGCAATCTGTAAATTTTAATTAAAAAAGGACGAAACTTAGCATATTGAAACGTTTTTGAGATTGTGTGTCGCACGACTGTCAACCAAATAGAATACAAGGGAAAAATTATGGCCAGTGCCACTAAAGTAAAAACATTTGTTTTTTTCTAGAATGTGGCAACTGGAACGAGGATGAACCAGATAATAAATCAACTGAAAAGAGTAATCAAAGAACATGTCTACGGGCTTTGTCTTGTCAGTCTGCGATGCAGGTCACCGTGTTCGCGTTCAAGGAAATTTCGGCCGAGGTCCTCATTCGTGGTCACAATTTTTAAAGCTTCCCGTATCCCGCGGGACCCCGTGGTCTTTGTAAACAACGGCGAAGTTGAGATGACGCCGGGCCGAGGGAACATAAGCCATAAATTTGCTTCAAAAGCTCTCATCACGGCTTCAAGATTTCACCAAGAGCCTGCTAAATAGTTGCCATAACCATCACTTTCCTACATCGCCGGCCGAGTGAGAATTCAAGCTCGCAATTCAATTCTCACAGCTATTTTTCAGGCTCACGTTGGAGAACAAGCGAGCGCGAAATGGAGCGGCGAAGCCGAGAGACGAGAAAGTGTCAGATGTGTGCCTGCTCGTAGGCACTTTTAATTTAATTTAAGCCCGAAAATCTCGCAGAATTTTTTCAATGGTTTCCTTCATCGCCGGCAGACGTCCACCCAGTAGGAATTTAAGCTCGCAAATTTTGCAGATATTTCGTTTCATGGCGAGACCCAATGCGACGTCGAAGCCCAGCAATGGTTTCCTTCATCGCCGGTAAACGTCCGCTAAGAGGGAATTTAAGCTCGCAAATCTCACGGATAGTTTTCATCTCGACCCATCGCGAATTGACCGAGGCAAGAAAATAGCCATAAATAGCCATAACCGTGCTTCAAAAGCTCCCCTCCTCCAGATTTGATCAGTAAGAATGTTACTCATCAACAGAAAGTTTAATTATGCAAAACTGAATGTTAGCATTTCTGTTTGGATTTATTTCAAGGCCGATAGCCATTGAAAGTCGATGTATTGGTACATCGACCAAAGCATCCTGCGTCAAAGACTTCTGGTCCAGTTCTAAGCTTTGTCATATCGCTGAACACGAGAGACTTCCTAGTAAGTCCCTTGGCACTTTGTTATCGGGGTTTGAATTAAAATAAAAACTGATTACATGTGTTCTTAAGGTCAGCAACTCCTTCAACTATACAGTCGACGGCGTAATGTGCGTTTTTTCCTTCAGTGTGCGTTAGGAAATGTACGTTCTATTTCCGGCTATAAAATCAGTAATGTCTTCCAAAATGTATCTCTACCACTTCACAGGGACTGTTGTCTGCAACTGCGACAATTTTTATATTTTCCCAGAAAACTGTCCATAAATGGCCATTCTTAGGTCAAAGACTGTTCTGTAACAACGTGTCTGTTATTCTTTCAGCCGCAATAATACTTAGTAGCTTTCGGAGCAATTTTGGAATGTTTCATGATGTTTCAAGTGTGTCAGCAATCTCAGAATGAGTTCACCTAACCCCTGAAGTAGTTACCACACAATTACATACTATTAGATACCGCTTTGGTGATTTTCTGTTGTTAGTTTTGACTCTTTTTGACTAATTGCTGGATGTTGTTTCACTCCCGCAGGAAAAAATATCAGAAAATTGTATTAAAATGCGTTACTATAAAAAGATGAACATGAAGGCAAGCTGACGTAAGAGGCGAGCGCTCATGGCACGCTTCATTTCTGTTACAAAATTTTTAAAGTACCTCTACAAAGAAAGAGAAAGAGCCTCACTAATAACAGCATGAATTTAATTATTCATGAACTGACAAACCATAAAACTGCCGAGAAACAAGGAAATAGAAAAACGTTGTGTTGTACCCACCCCCCCCCCCCTCCAATACTTCCCCAATATGTCTCCATCCGCAAAAAAACTTTTGATTATGTTTAGCACTCCATGTGAGTACATAGTGCATCACCAAAATACAATGAGCTAAGATAACAACAACACAGTCGAATCTCCAACGATACCAATCTGTAAGGGGGCACTTCGTGATTGTCTCTGATGTGTACAAACACTGAATCTTTAACCTTGCATAAGATGACAGCTCTTCTCACAGCTCAATTGTTTAGTGACCCCATTGAAAGTCACCACTTATCGAAAGTTCTATTACACTTTTATCAAGTTGAATCCACGCAATTTCTAGCAGAGCTGAAACTAGATTGCCTGCATTTGAAGTTTTTATTTGTTCCTCTCCCGTTGTTTGTTTGTCTGTTTCCTGTACCCGTACAAACTCTTTCCGTCTCCACATCTTCTATTGTTCTTCCCACCTTACCTTCGAGCACTGAAAATATGTCACGAACATATAAACAGCCCTGCAACCTATAAACGCAGCTTTACACAGAAACCTTTCAAAAACCACAGAAACAAAATGCGTTCAGGAAGAAAATGGCAAATTCCGCCATCAGCTTCGAGCTAAATCAAAACACACGGCACCAGTCAAAATGCAATAAAACGCATATCTTACTTGCTAGCGTTAGTATTTGACTGAAGTCCACTATTGTTGGGGCTTGGGTAGGGCTGCTTCACTTTACCCAAGCAAGCTCTGGTGGATTTTGTTCCTCACTTTTGCTGCGTAGGGCTTCCTTCATTTGTTTGTAATTGACATTGAATTGAAATGATTTTTAAAGCGGTTATGTAGCCAGCCACATAACCAAAGTTTATCCAAAATTGGAGAGTTTGTTGATTCCTTGTCAAACACCCTTAGAAAACAGAGCAAGCCCAGTGACCTAAACCTGTGTTGTCCATTGTTCACGATTGTCTCACGTCGATAGCTGACAAGCTAAGGATAAAAAACGTGACACGGCGAAATAAAGAGTACCACTTGAAAGTACTTCTCAGCTACACACTTGGATCTCATCCACAGACTTGAAAGTTAGAACCACCTTGTACAGCGTTCAAAAAACAAGAATTGATTGATCAAACTTAAACCAATATTTTGATAACAAGAGCTTCTTTCTGGCCGAGTTCATATAATGCTTTAGTTCAACCTTATTTTAATTACTGTAGTGTCGTATGGGGTAATTGTACCAAATCTCTTTCCATTAAACTACAAAAACTACAGAATCGCGCTGCCCGTATTTGACCTCTTCTTCATATGATCCCAATGTGGATGATCTCTTTGTTGGACTTGGCTGGCAAAAACTTAATCTTCAACGTGAATTGAAAACAGCCACTATGGTCTGTAAATCTCTTAATGGTCTCGCTCCGGATTATCTGAAATCAATGTTTACTGATCGGAGTGCAACATCTACCTATTCTCTTAGGAATTGTGAGGGCAAACTAGCTCTTCCACTCCCCCGCACCAATTTTCTAAAAAATAGTTTCAGCTATAGTGGTGCAGTGCTGTGGAACAGCTTACCTACCAATCTACGGCAAGCACAAACACTTGCTAGTTTTAAATCCGGATGTAGCGGATTCCTTTTTGATAATGATTAATTTAATCACACGGCATTCATGGAAAGCAGGCACTTTGTTATTGTTTTGTTGTTCTTATATTTAATTAGTAGTAGATTAGTATATTAGCAATGTAATTAAGGCATTTTAGTATTTACTAAGTCCTGATGTTTTATCCGTGTATAAATAAGGTGAAATAAATATATCTCTCAAATAATATATTGTTGTTTCTCTTTCACATAACTAAATTTCTAACAAAAGAAAAACGTGCGTGCTGGTGCAGTTTCTAATTTCTTTAATAAATCGCACCAGCAGATAATCATGGAACTGATGTATTCAACAAAAACACTTTCATGACTTGATTGGGAGCTTTGGGAACTATCATGATTCCCTAAAGGCGAGTCTCACAGCGGCAATTGGACATTGAGAATTCACAGTAAAAGTAATGAAAAAAGATTTCTCTCCTCCTAAATAAGAACAAACGCAAACAGAAAACAACGCGATATTTCCACCCTGCTCTATTTTATTGTTACAAGCTTTCATAACGGTGTGTCTGACACTCGTATTTATTTTCTACGTTAGCACTCTCAAAAGACGGTTCATAATTACTACAAACAAAGAAAAAATCCCTACACTATCATACATTCTCAATCCACGTTTACTAAATCCACTTTACTTGAATAACATAAGAAATCAAAACCAGCTGGAATCCTGTAGCCTGTGGAACCTATCCTGGTATGATGAAACTCAGTAACAAGATTCTCCTTTTTAAGGGATAATTTCACGGTTCTGCGCATGTACAAGTTATAGCGTAAATATAAACTACTACCTTGTTCATTTTTTTACTGAAACACATGCAGTTCATCAACTACAGACTGTGATTTGTGAAAGCATAATGAATGATGCCCATATTTCACTGAAGATGCCCACAGATTTATCGAGAAAATTTCGAAATTATTTATGAAAATTGAATTTTTTTATTCGGCGCGAAGGATTTACTCTGGACACACAAAGAAGTTATCTACTTTTATCCGATCGGGTAAACAATATATGTATTAATCAAAACATGCGAAACGAATTCTGATGAGAAACATTACTCCTATCGCCGCGTTTTCTTGAGTTACGTGAAAGTCTTAAAGGAAAATTCATTAAGAAGTCATTAACTCGGCTAACGTCCTAGCTTGTTATAACACCGAGTCATGAAACCATCCTTTAACGACAATTTCCAAAGAAATAACCTCAAAGTAAACTGTTTCTCTTAATTGTACACGTGACTACTCGATTTTGTACTAGCCTACTGTGTGACATACCATCGGTGATCTTGAAATTTTCAGATTACATTGCACTTGTATAATTTACGAACAGTTTGTATGTACCTTTATATATTAGCAAAGATTTAATTTTACTGAACAGGGTGTGTAAAGCTTAGACTCCAAGCTCCGCGATTTCTTCAAGTAGTTTCATAGAACACTTCGACTTCGTCAGGTCGGAACTTGAAACTACCGGCCAGGAATGATTGTGTCATGAATGACAACGACAATTTGATTGGTGGTTCACAAGATTGTACTATTATTCGTAGGTCAGCATTATTTCTTGTAGTGTTAATCTTGAGTTCTCTTGTTCCTGTATGTTTAATGTGGTTTAAGTTTTCAATAATTTCATTTCTGGTATGAGCAAGCTCCGTGAGAGACTGGGAACCGCTGCCCCGATTTCAGACTGAATATAATTTCCATGGCCTATTTTATAAAGTACTTAAGAATCGAGCTGTCAAGCTGTCAGTTAGCCAGGAACACCATACCGTTATCAGCCTGTTTATCGCGATAAGTTGACCAGAAAATTGTTAGCGTGGCTGACTTACTTTCCTTTCTTTTGTATTTCCTTTTCTTTCTATTCCCTTACTTTAATGAATTGAAGCGATTGTGGTAAGTTACCGCTTCCTATAAAGGTCTTACATCTCGATATCTCCCGAATCAGTGAAGATATAGGTAAACAGAACAAGTTATACATAGTGGAAGTAAGGTAAGGCGTTTTGTTAAGAATTTTCTAGCCCTTAAATTCCTAAACCATATTGTAAATATTCATTTTTTAAAATTCCTTTTTAAACTTTTGTGACCTCTATTGCGCAAAATGATAATCGCTGACTCACAGCTTGAGCTTGGGTGGCCTGTGATAAGATGAAATTGATCATGTCACTTACTCCAGGAGACACTCGTGTATCCTCCAAAAATGTATTTTCCAACACGGATGATTGTGACAGTCGGACCTTTGCCGTCACAGTTTGAATGGAAGGTAGAAGAAGACCAGCCATTTACAGTTGCCTGGTAACAGCGATTCCAGTAAGAAGATTGACGAGTCACAGGCTTTAACCATTTATCCAGCCATGCCAAAAAATTCTGGCTGTTTCCCACAATGCTGGAAGATTTAAGACCCGCTGCAAGAATAACATATAAGAACGTTCTTTGGATTCATTTTGTACCTAGAATATGTTTTAATGGGTTATGTTGGTAAGAATTAATAACACTCTCATCTTCACCAGTCATAAAGGTGACCATCTTTACTCATCCGTAAATGTGACGATGACTAAAGGTGTATTGTTTGTTCGGAAATATATTTTATGTGTGGTCGTTTTATGCCACCCATCGTGCAACTTAAAATAGTTTTTATCTCGAATATCACGTCCGGCATTTTGGGTCGCAGTGATCTATACTCTTAATACATGATGTTAAATTCCCAACAGCAAAATATTCGGATAGTATTTGTCAAGAAAACGTTATATCATAACCAATGCTCAGCGTTGACGTCAGAATTCTCGATGGAAAAATCAGCGGCAGATAAAGCTACGAAATTTGACAGACTTTGTAAATATTGAAATTTTGAAAAACGTTTTAAATAGTTTAAGTCCACGTGGGAACGTTCCTCTCCACCCCCACCCCCCTTCTTTCTGAAAGGGGTTAATGTTGATGTCAAAGCGTGTCTGTAGTAGCAAGGAGGTAGCAGCAACATTACTGAGTCATGTCCTCTTTTAATAGCAACTGTAACAGTCCTTGCAATATGGCAAACTGATCCCAGATGAAAAGAAGAATTTTAATTGGTTCCCTGAGCGGTCCGAATTTTGCCCAATATCAACCGCTGAGATGCACCATTCATAAATTAGCTTTGGCAAATTGTTTTTCTTCAAACTATCTCACAAAAGAAAGCAGTTTGCTATTAAGACGAGATCTCAGGGGTACTTTGTTGCTGTTGTTGTTGTTTTTGACATCATATTTGAGGGACAATTTCGCTTAGCTCTAACCACTGCTACCTGAATTGAAGCGCAATCAATGTGAAATACTCACCTGGCGCAGAGTAGCTGCAGGTTTTCCCGTCTCCTGATAAAGGTTGGTTACACGAACATGTGTAGGATCCTACAGTGTTTGTACATAAAGCTAAACGGTGGCAGTCGTGTACACCGCTGATGCACTCATCGATAACTGTGGGTAAAAAGGAACAGGACAGAAGAAAGAAAACAAACATAAATTATGTTGTACTTGTAAAAAAAGCTTTATGTTCTCAAGTAAGGTGCCTTCAGTGGTATTGATGTAAGTATTACTTTTGCGATAGTGCGCGTGAATTTACTTCCCAGTGTTGTTGTTCTTCTTCTTCTTTTCAGCCAATGACTTTGCAGTCCTTGTTAAGTGAAAAAAAAACTTACCAGTGCAGTTTTTGCCATCGCCTGAATATCCAAGTTTACACGCGCAAGTGTAAGATCCACGAGTATTGTTGCAAGCAGCATTGGCATCACAGCTATGCGAGTTTGAAGAGCACTCGTCTAAATCTAAAACAAGATTAAAGAATTAAGTATGGATAAACGCTGAGCTTTCGTTAGTCTAAGCATTTCACAAAAGAAGAATACAGCTTGACAACAGTCCGTCGGAAATTTACGGAAAGCACAGTATCTTTTAATGAAAAATAGATTTCTTTTACTTTCCACAATCTCTGTGTCATTCTCTGCTTCTGGATGATTAAAATCACCCAGATTCTAAGCCACTGGCGCAGGCTTCGAAAGTGATAAAAAATAAAGTTATTGCAGGGCTGAAATTTTCTCTAAATATCAGTATTCTCATTGCATTGGTTGGTGACAGTGTTTTTTTCCTAGCCCACTGATCAATGCAGCAGAAATTTTATAGCCATTGAAAATAAAGTGAGATTGTCATTCAAACCAATGTCAACATTGTTATATAATAGGTATTGTTCAGATTGTTAGGACTGCGCATGTGCAGTTACACGTGTTATTCGGATGTTCAGATTAAAGACAAGGGAGTCGCGTTTACCCGGTGTCTACTTGTGTTCACGATATTTACGATCGGTTACAACAAACATCAAATGTATTCATGTCCGATTTTGTTTGCTTGTTTTCTTTTGTTCGTTTCTTACCATTGCAAGTTTGTCCATCTCCGGTATATCCAGCTCTACACTTACAGGAATATGAGCCCACGGTATTCACACAATCTGCATTCACGTCACAGTTATGAGTGTTGGTAGCACACTCCTTCAGATCTGCAAAAATTAAATTTGGAAAAATTGAACAGGACATCAAATGAATGATATTTACAGTATTCGCTTGGAACGAATTATTTTTGAAAATTAACCATGAAACCAATTTAAGTGCGCAAGATTACCCTACCTAAATTCTGGGGAGTCTGTCAATTTATTAGTACAGATTACAGAATGTACATTAACTGCATTAAACAAGAGATTTATCACCTGTAAAACAAGTAAAGTTGAAGCAGTTATCACATGGCACGTCATTCCAAGTGTATCCATGCCGCACGCCAAGAGTGTGCACACAGTCTTCGTTGTTCCAGTTGTTTGGTTGTTTTGGAGCCCAGAACCTAAAACTGCTGATTTCTTTGTTTGTCCACACAAAAGAGCCTTCAACGCTGCGGTCATTCAGCCCTATCCATGATCTATCACCAGCATGACGGTGCTGAATAAATACGTTTTCCTCCTGGTTGTGCACTGTCACCAGATCAGAGTTCATCTCAGAACAGTTTGACTCAGCGGTCAACCATGTGGCGCATGCGGGGCAATAACCACCAAAGTAAGTCCATCCTGGCTGGCAAATGTCTGTAGATGTAAACAAAAATAGATCCATGAAAACTAAGAGAAATCGTTAACAATGCCTTCAGTGTTTCAAGGAAAATAGTTGTTTTGGTGTTTCAACAAAGCCTCCACATGTTTTGACATTTTTACTGCTGGCTGAAACATTTGACTTCTTTTGTTATGAAAACAACTTCTCGCCATCAAAGTAAACAGTTCGGCTGCTGAAGCTTTTTTTCTTAACAGTGTAAGACACAGAAATTACTAAAATATGAATACTAAGTAAACTAAACCACTGATCTAGAGAATAGTAAATTTAACGATGAATTATTTTGTCCTCACCTGACAGCACAGTGTATGAGATAGACAGTGGATCATATTTTGTCTCGTACAACTCTTTTAAACACACTCGGACTCCAGTCGTATTGATGTACTGCAAAAAAAGGAATAAAAATAATCAGTTGTCTCCGAAACTTTTGTGGAAAAGAAAATTTCACAACGCTTAAGGTGATATTCAGAACATTATCTTCGGAAATAAAAGCAATTTGATACCTCCTTGGGTTTTCCTTGTAGTAACACATATCAATATCATATTATTTGCCCCTAGTATATATCGCTCAAATTCCGCCATCTTACATGTCAAAAATGCAGTTGCTATCGAAATGCCTAAAAAAGGGAATAAAGGGAATTACTATGAAGCGGTTTTTATATCAAAATTAACTTGCCAACTTTCGTCTTTCTTTGTACAAAACTTTGTACGAACGACGACAACTTTGTACGAACAACGTCCACGTTGTACGAACAACGTCAATTTTGAGTTACGAACGACGACAACTTTGTACGAACAACGTCCACGTTGTACGAACAACGTCAATTTTGAGTTACGAACGACGACAACTTTGTACGAACAACGTCCACGTTGTACGAACAACGTCAATTTTGAGTTACGAACGACGACAACTTTGTACGAACAACGTCCACGTTGTACGAACAACGTCAATTTTGAGTTACGAACAACGACAACTTTGTACGAACAACGTCCACGTTGTACGAACAACGTCCACGTTGTACGAACAACGTCCACGTTGTACGAACAACGACGACTTTGTCAAAAGTTCATGTATGACCCCATGAAAAGTCCTGAGCGCCTATCACCTGTGTGTATGGCCCCATGGAATTTCCTACGGCTGTAGTAAGTGTAGTAGCCGTAGTAGCCGTAGGAGCTGTACTAACTGTAGGACTTGTAGCAGCTGTAGTACGGCAAGTATAAAACAGGGACTACAGACTACGGACTACGGACTATGGACTGGATATAAAACACTGACTAGGTATAAAACGCGGACTAAGCATTACGGACTCAGTATAAAACACAAAGAAAGGTTCTACACTGAATAAATTCTCGCACGAATGTTTTTATAAATGGAAGATGCTCATTTCCCGAAAGAGCCCGCTCATATATGAATACAGGTTTAACCATACTCGATCGATTGCCGAAAAAGAAAAAGAATACACTGAAAGTCACAAAATTGACAAGCTGTATGGATTTTCGAATGATTCAAGCTGTGATTAAATGTTGTGAAAGATCAACAGTCGAGAGAATTCGAAAGACTTGTCCCGCTGTTTATTTATACTTACGACAATGTAAATAAATACACA
>CAXHUQ010001438.1:0-18532 GCA_964020085.1 Micromussa lordhowensis | reverse complement strand
CTGACTTGATACTATGGATACAAGTACAAAGAAACCACACCCCATCAACTTCCCTTGGATTAAGGGCCAGGAACGCCAAATAGGTATCCAAAATTAGCCACACTCCTATAGATATTAGAACATAAAACCCTGTTGGGCTTAAAATTTTCTTTAGCTCCAACTGAATAACAAACTAGTTTGATTCTGACAGTTATTTTTTATCTGGAAATAATTTAATATAATAAGTTAAGTTAAGTTATATGTGTGTATATACATATATGTTTTTATATTTTTATATTTATATTTTTCTATAGATGTGTAAACGATGTTGGTTAACCAACATCCAAGTATCGATTTTGTAAGTGCTGAAGAAGCCCGAACGGGCGAAACGTCCATGTATTAAAGACCACAAAGAGAAAAGTTCGCATCTTCTTCTGTTTATTCTACCTTTATATATTTCTATATATATAAGAAGAAATTGCTAATTGGGTTGTCAATGGCAATGCCAAGCCTGACAAGGCTTTTGGAACCATCAAAACCCATCCAGGGGAATCCCCTTCGGCTCATTACATCGTGCTGCGCACCGCCATTGAAAACCTTTCAGCATTTACCGAATTTTATCTTAAGCCTCTAGCCCAAACCTTGCCATTTAGACATTTCAAATGGTAATTATGTAAATTTTATAGTATATAAAGCATGGTTATGAATATTATTGTCATTAAATCCCCTGAAGAGTCTTGTTTGATTCTGACAGTTTGCCTTTTTAGTATTTTTTATCTGCAAATAATTTAATATTCAAGAGTTTTCATTGGCTTAGCGATCATGGGCTATGAGCCATTATGCCATGCTCTAAAAATGTTTTAGAGTCCGCATGTTATTGAAAAGTGCAGTAATGACTTGAATATTAGCGCAAATAAGTGTTTTCTCTCTTTTGCATCCCATCATCTAGTCAAAACTTTTGCCTAAGGGATCCACTCGGCGCCATTTAAGGTGATTCCTGAGAAATAAAATTTAGCGATGATTTTTTTTGAAAATTTACCTGAATGTTCTCTACCAAGCACTGTTTCGGAAAATAAAATTAAAATGATAGATCACCATTTTCGTTTAAGAGATGTGATTATAATAATGACCTGCAAAATAGAAACCTCTCAAATAGGGACACCTCGCTCTGTCCTTTCGGTGTACGTGTGATAGAGGTATGACTGTATATGTATCTACTCGGATTTCGAAAATGTACACTCCGGTGAGAATTTATGTCTATGAGCTTCCGCGTTTCCGCGCTTCCGCGTTTCCTCATTTTTTAAAGTTTGACAACAAAATTCCCAGTACTTGTTTAGAACTGTTCATCGTTATCGCCTGCCTAATATGAAGTGCTTAAGTTAAATATTTCACAAGGAAAGTTACTCGCGTGTTTCAAAGTAGGACACTTAGCCGTATTCCATGATAAGCAAAACATGACTATTCGAAGCGCGTTTTTTCTATGATACAATTACCAATTGAATTTTGTAAACCGGTCATATAACGCATAGTTATATACTTTAGAAGAATTCAGAGCGATTTCTAGTAACAATCCAAAGGACAGGACACACAGACAGAACGTGTACCATCATTTCACAAGTGCGAAACTTCACCTTATAACTGAGTACTTGTTTAAATATCGCTGTTCAACATTTCAGTACACAGTTATAGTGTATACTTGAAAAGAGAATTCAGATTTTCAGTGTACTAGATTCTGTAGGGTTTGCTTATACGGAAGAATATAGTTGTATACCTGCTTTTTAGAGGAAATATTACACTTCGAGTTAACTATGCTCATTTTACAAAATTCACGCGCGCGCCGTACACTTGAAATTGCCGAACTCGATTTCAATTTATTTCGCATAAGCTGCACTTCTGAATCAGAAAATTCGCTCCTTGGACGGGTAAGACTTATTCCTTGCACAATTAAGAGTTTGTTCCCCCTTGTAAGCATTTTAAATCCTATAAGAACGGAACGTGGAATGTGCACACAACAGTTCCCGCGCAAACACTTTCCCATCGATTGTCTTAAAAGAGATCGCTAAAAATTAATGCGGAAAGTTAAATTTTCTGCTCTTTTCAAGTGGAAGAGTTGATCTTTTTCTAGAAAAGTAGAATTGCTGGAACCTTTCACTGAGTCCATAGCCCTCACTCAACACCTTTTTAGCGTATTTAGTATTCTCTTCGTTCGAATCCAACGACTTCAAATCACCGACTTCGAAGCGATATATCTCTTTAGAGTTAATAGCTACTATACATCGGCAAAGACTAAATATGTTTCTTAGCAATCCATCTTTATTGTGTTAAAATTTCAGAAAAATCGAACGAAACCAGAGTTAATTAGTCAAAACTTTTGCCTAAGGGATCCACTCGGCGCCATTTAAGGTGATTCCTGAGAAATAAAATTTAGCGATGAGTTTTTTTGAAAATTTACCTGAATGTTCTCTACCAAGCACTGTTTCGGAAAATAAAATTGAAATGATAGATCACCATTTTCGTTTAAGAGATGTGATTATAATAATGACCTGCAAAATAGAAACCTCTCAAATAGGGACACCTCGCTCTGTCCTTTCGGTGTACGTGTGATAGAGGTATGACTGTATATGTATCTACTCGGATTTCGAAAATGTACACTCCGGTGAGAATTTATGTCTATGAGCTTCCGCGTTTCCGCGTTTCCGCGCTTCCGCGTTTCCTCATTTTTTAAAGTTTGACAACAAAATTCCCAGTACTTGTTTAGAACTGTTCATCGTTATCGCCTGCCTAATATGAAGTGCTTAAGTTAAATATTTCACAAGGAAAGTTACTCGCGTGTTTCAAAGTAGGACACTTAGCCGTATTCCATGATAAGCAAAACATGACTATTCGAAGCGCGTTTTTTCTATGATACAATTACCAATTGAATTTTGTAAACCGGTCATATAACGCATAGTTATATACTTTAGAAGAATTCAGAGCGATTTCTAGTAACAATCCAAAGGACAGGACACACAGACAGAACGTGTACCATCATTTCACAAGTGCGAAACTTCACCTTATAACTGAGCACTTGTTTAAATATGGCTGTTCAACATTTCAGTACACAGTTATAGTGTATACTTGAAAAGAGAATTCAGATTTTCAGTGTACTAGATTCTGTAGGGTTTGCTTATACGGAAGAATATAGTTGTATACCTGCTTTTTAGAGGAAATATTACACTTCGAGTTAACTATGCTCATTTTACAAAATTCACGCGCGCGGCGAACACTTGAAATTGCCGAACTCGATTTCAATTTATTTCGCATAAGCTGCACTTCTGAATCAGAAAATTCGCTCCTTGGACGGGTAAGACTTATTCCTTGCACAATTAAGAGTTTGTTCCCCCTTGTAAGCATTTTAAATCCTATAAGAACGGAACGTGGAATGTGCACACAACAGTTCCCGCGCAAACACTTTCCCATCGATTGTCTTAAAATTTCAAAGTATTATATTTCCGTGTCTTTTTACCTTTTAGCCACAAAATTTATACAAGTTGTTTGTCTGTGTCGAAGTTTACAGTGTGTATAATGTCATTTTCGTACGTTCAATTGGTCATTACTGCGCATGTGCTGCATTTTTCAATAAACATTTCCCCATACATTCTCTTCAAATTTCAAAGTATTATATTTTCGTGTGTTTTTACTTTTTAACCACAAAATTTATACAAGTTGTTTGCCTGTGTCTAAGTTTACAGTGTGCACAATTTCATGTTCGTACGTTCAATTGGTAGTTACTGCGCATGCTCTAAACATCGTAATTTTCCAATACATTGTCTTAAAATTTCAAAATACTGCCTTTTCATGTGTTTTTAACGTTTTACTACAAAATTTACACAAGTTGTTTGTTTCTGTCTAAGTTTACAGTGTGCACAATTTGAGGCGCGTACGTTGAATTTGTCGTTACTGCGCATGTACCGAATTTTTTCATACATTTCTTCTTATTTTACGATAGTCGTAACTTTGAAAATCGTAGAGCAATTGACAAATGCTTTGAAACAGAAAAACTGTGCATGATATTTACCTATTCAATATACGCAGAAGTTGTCACTGTCTTTGATAAAGTACTGCGCATGCCCTAAATATCGTCAAGTTTTCATAAGACATTTTCAGAATGCTCTATCTTCCTCATTTTTTAAAGTTTGACAACAAAATTCCCAGTACTTGTTTAGAACTGTTCATCGTTATCGCCTGCCTAATATGAAGTGCTTAAGTTAAATATTTCACAAGGAAAGTTACTCGCGTGTTTCAAAGTAGGACACTTAGACGTATTCCATGATAAGCAAAACATGACTATTCGAAGCGCGTTTTTTCTATGATACAATTACCAATTGAATTTTGTAAACCGGTCATATAACGCATAGTTATATACTTTAGAAGAATTCAGAGCGATTTCTAGTAACAATCCAAAGGACAGGACACACAGACAGAACGTGTACCATCATTTCACAAGTGCGAAACTTTACCTTATAACTGAGCACTTGTTTAAATATCGCTGTTCAACATTTCAGTATTAGGACCTTCTGTTGTACGTTTTCTTGTTAGTCACCTGTACGAAGGTAAGAAAAAAAAAGCGGGCATTTTAAGCTTTCGGATGAAAATATTTTAGCGTCAATATTGTCCGCTTTTCATCCAGGAACGTTTTTAACCGCAGAATAAGGTACCTTTTCCGCGCTTTTAAAGAGATCGCTAAAAATTAATGCGGAAAGTTAAATTTTCTGCTCTTTTCAAGTGGAAGAGTTGATCTTTTTCTAGAAAAGTAGAATTGCTGGAACCTTTCACTGAGTCCATAGCCCTCACTCAACACCTTTTTAGCGTATTTAGTATTCTCTTCGTTCGAATCCAACGACTTCAAATCACCGACTTCGAAGCGATATATCTCTTTAGAGTTAATAGCTACTATACATCGGCAAAGACTAAATATGTTTCTTAGCAATCCATCTTTATTGTGTTAAAATTTCAGAAAAATCGAACGAAACCAGAGTTAATTAGAATTTTTTTTGTGAGTCCACTATGACTTCCCTTGTGGACTAACAAAATACGCAGCGGTCAGTCATAGAATGATTCCGGCAATTCTGCTTTTTTTACAAAAAGATCAACTCTGCTAATTGAAAAGAGCAGAAAAATAAACTTTCTGCATTTATTTCTCATAGAACAAATGCAAAATTGTTACCTTATTTGTTAATGCGAGTCGATTAGTTGAAAAGTTAAAAAAGGTACCTTTTAAGAAAAAAAAAAGATTTTTAACCGCAGAATAAGGTACCTTTTCCGCGCTTTTAAAGAGATCGCTTCAACCTGAAAAAAGGGTACCTTTTTCGCGCTTTAAAGCTTTGTTTGGTAAAGTGAGAAATGCATGAAAAGTGGACAATATTGGCTTCAAAATATTTGCACTCGAAAGCTTAAAATACCCGCCTTACATAACAGAAAGCGACGTTTCGGTCAAAAAAAAAGCTAGAATTATTGCCTGAGAGCTGACAATTGAATTCTTCCCACTCCACAAGAGCTGGATCCTTTGCTAGTTTCCAGCTCTCCTGGGTTAGAGGCCTCAAAAAGGGATATGGGAACGAGAATGAAAAAATTCCCGTCAGCCATTTCGTCAATGGATCTCTGTTTTGACCGAATGACCACGAAAAACTCTGTGAACTTCGATCTTTTTCACCTCTTCCCTCGGCGCCATGCAGTCCATCGTTTCCTACCGGCTGACTTCTTCAGACGAGTCGAGCTCAGATGAATCCGATATTCAGCTCCAAACGCCTTCTAAGAGGCCACGCACGAGCAATTTCATGTTGCAGACAGAAACAGACGTTGATTGCGACGATCTGATCGAAGAAGGAGCAACCACGTGCACAGAAGAAACGACAGCAGAAGAATCACCAGAAAAACCAGAAGAATCACCAGAAAATCCAGAAGAATCAACAGAAGAAAAACCAGAAGAATCAACAGAAGAAGAAAGCAACTGCGTCGTACCCATGACCGAATTCAAACTTCGCAAACAGTCATATGCATTGGACATTGGACAATTGCCGCTGGAAATGCAGACATTTCTGCGCGAACTGAAAACCTTCTTCACTCGTCCAGTCCAGCTGGAAAGACAAGCAAGACCTTTGGCAACATCGACATACCAGAAAACCCAGGAAAGAATATTATGTGAGTTTATTGTCTGAGTTATTTCGCTCGCACAGTGTTGTTCAATAATTTAACGATTTTACGATGTGCAAACGAATTGATTTTCCCTTTTCATGCCCTTAGGCTTTCTTGGATTCTTGAGGTCTCGCCCTGGTGTGATACTGCAACCCGACGTCTTCCTACGTCAGTCTCTGTTGGAATCTTATCTGGATTTTCTCAAGGTGACGTGTAATGAATTTTTTGACGTTTGCGTGGGAACTGGGCCGAAATTGAGCGGCCATGTTGTGACGTGTCATTTATGTTTCTAGTTTTGAAATCCATTTGTAAACATCTGCTCAAAGGAGACTAAAGTCTTCAGAAAGATTGTGTTTTCTGAACGGAAACTACCACAGTTTCCGTTATAAAAATTTGTGGAATCAGTTCATACTGTAAAGTTCAACGAACGTTTCAGCCTGAAATTTGCACGCCAGACACAGTCGTGTTTCAGGGTATATCGATTACAGTATCTGATGCGTGAATTCATCTTATTGACTGCAGAATTTGTTTTCCTGCAAGTACGTGAGGTCAAAATTTCACTTCTAAAAAGTGATATTTACAACTATTGTTATTCTTGTTAAAACCGTACTTCCCGGTGTACGAGTCGAGCCCTGCATTTTTTTGACCACAAAATTGAGCTTGTAACAGTTTAAGGCATGTTTACTGAACAAAAATATTTTTTTTTAGTCGTGGATACGCGGAGCGTAGAAACGACTAATTGTTAGGGGGCAGAATATGTGTCACTCGCTCAGATGTAAACAAATCAATATGTCGACGGTAAACCAATTGATATTGACTTTTCCAAACTTTGCGGAATGCCCAATTCTACCATCGAGATTACCGTGGAAGAAAATTCTGAACTTATTTACCACTGACAGTGATCAGCATTAGAAAAAATTTTATCTCAAAACCAGAAATATGTGTATATGTAAACCAGTTGGAATCACTCGTGCAAAAGGGTGAAAGTTGTATTTTGCTCTTGATTGTGTTTGTTTTCAAAACAAGAACTGCGAAACATAAAAGGGCCGCTCAAGTGTCAGTTGTCTTTGATGATGAACTTGTACATGTTGTTCAATATGAAGTGTAAGAAATGAAATCATAGCTATTGTGCTTCAAGGGCAAAGTTATTTACTTCAGGTGATATCGACTTAGACCCGGAACCTATTGTTACTCAGGGAAATAATCCAAACAATCTTATTGCATTGTTACAATTTCGATTTGCACAACATGGGATTAGCTGTAATTGTTCCGTCACCTGTAACAATTTTCCGTACACAGCTTTTTTTTCTTATTTGATTTTTCTAAATTTAAGAAATACTTGTTGCTTGTAAACATTCCAGTTCTTCAAGGTTTTCTTTCGACGGGTCATTTTCGCAATTTTTGGTACAGCTCTGTAATTTTTCATCCAAATCTTGGACCTTGGCTTTGCTGCTGTGGCCTTTTTCTTTGCTGTACTTGATAGTTATTTTCAAGTTTCAAGTTCAAGTTCAAGTTTATTATTAAATCAACAAAATTTTACAAAAACAACGCTAACCCGCAAATAGCTGAGGCTAATCTAGGCGGGTAGCGAGTAAGACTGTTTAAAGAGTAAATCAAATGTTAGTGTTACATACCATTAAAGAGATGAAACAAATGCACGTCTAGCAAATAAATAAATAAATAAATAAATAAGTAGGTAAATAAGTAGGTAAATGAATAAATGGATGAAATAGAAATCGCAATTAGACAAAGCTATTTTGAGTATTTATTTTGAAATTTATCGATTAGAAAAGATGTGCCAACATAATCGTCCTCTTCCATTAAAGCTTGTTAGTTATTGTTTTCGACTGACTGTTCAGGGCTACTTCCTGAATCTTGATAAACAGTGTAATGCTTTTTTTCTCTCTCTCTCTCTCTCTCTCCTTTTGCAGGACCAACGAAATTTGTCAGCTGCCACCATATCCAACCACTGCTCTTCGCTTCTGTATCCTGCGAAATTCCTTCACCGGGAGAGCGCACCCGTTTACCAGGACATCCCTGTCATTAAGCAGCTAAGAACACAGGCAACACTTCTACAGCGTCAAGGCGATGTCGAACGTCCTCAAACTAAGGAAGAGCTGACGCTTCTGAACCGTTGGCTTGACTGGTAAGCGCTAGTAATATTATTTTACTGCTTTGTGTTGGGTGACAGGAGAGCTTGTCATGCAGTTTTAACGTGTCACCTGTCCTGCGAAAACGTACGGCCAAGCCAAATGGCAACAGACATGAAATAACTTTTAGGTAGAAACACACATAAGAACTCGCACAGTTATGACTCAAAAACATGCAGAACTTTGTGCTGAGAGAATGCCTTTTCCATCCTTGACAGTACCTCTGCGTCCTTTCAACTGAAAATTAAGGAGGCCATGTCAATTTAACACTTTCGTTGTAATTTTTTGACACTGCAACTGTATTCGCAACTGACGACGGATGTTGATTATCCGAAACATGTTTTGTAAACTTGGAAGTGCGTGTTTCTAACTAAAAGCTATTTTTGACATTGTAAACAGTATAAACCTTACTGATTGTCATCAGAGGGTAATTAGAATTTAGTGAATTGAAAATTAACCAACTCTTGAGACTTTGTTGAAAAACGTTTCACTTCTTTGTCATTTAATTTTAAAAGAGGATAGAGTAGTCCTCTCTACCCTCTGTGTATCCATGTCTGAAACCTACATGTATGAATAACTGCAGCCTAATATCACTATGCAACATTTTGCAGGGAACAGATTGTGAATGCGTGCAGCGTGCAGAGAGATTACTTTGAGATGGCTGTCAACAAAAGAGATAAGGCCCGGGAATGCTGCGACTTGGTTATCTTGGCAATGTATGTTTTCATTCCGCCGGGCCGCGGCGTCGAAGTTCGCACGCTAGAGATTCAAACCAACTGGCAACAATTTCATCCTGCGCAGGTCAAAGATAAGAATGTCCTCTTGGTGAAGGGATCAGAAGAGGTCACGCTTTACTTCCACAACTATAAGACTGCAAAGTTCTTTGGCCGCCAGGAGCTTACTCTGAAGGTAAGACAATGCAGCAGATATTTAGTACGAATATTCAGTTGTTTTTTGTTTCTTTTTCTCTCTCTCTCTGGGATAAACCAGTAGTTGTTTCATAGTCCCATATGCTGTGATTATTTTTCTAATGATATCACGATACTTCCTAAGATGTTGCACTTAAAGGGAAACTCATCCATACCATTTTCTTCTGACCATAGACAGATCATGAGCTGTGCAAAATACTCCTCGACTTTGTGAACAATCACCGTCCCCAATTGGTTGGCAAAGAAAGTGGCGACATCTTGCTTCTGGTAAGTAGTCTCAAGCTATAATGCAGTAACTTGCTGTCAATCCATTAGGTGTGATTAAAAGGGCAAATTCACCCCCGATTCTACTAGAAATCTAAACCCTAACCCTGCTATTGGAGCAACTGTGGCCAAGTTTCTGGGATTTATCTTCAAGAATCCTGAAGTCACCTCCAAAAACCACGCATTCACCCTCAAAATAAAAGTTGGGGACTTGTAATAAAGGCCAATCACCCTGCCAAATTTGATGCAGGAATGTTTTTTGGGTTGTGTTGGGGTACATTGCCTCGGAGTTTCATTTTCATTTTCAGTTGTGGGGTGGTTTAGTTCAAATTAGCATTCTCGGCAGTCTAGACGGGTGAATTTACCCGATTCTTCATTCCACAGGAATGAATCTTTCAAAATTCAGGGGTGAATGTCAGTATTTCTTAACCCCACTTGGGGGTGAATTGTCCTTACACTCATTCTCCTTGAGATGTACAAACAACAACATTCACCCTAACTTTGGTTCTATTTGCTTCATTGCAGAACAGAAATGGAGCAATGTTTAGCAGTTCCTCCTTTTCAAGCCACATTAAGAACCTTTTCCAGAAACTGACAGGGACTGTGGTATCCATCAACATGATTCGGAGTTCATTTGTGACCTGGGCTTATGGCAGAGAGTAAGTATTGAATAGTTGACTTCTTTATTTGTAGAAAGCCCAACATGAAGAAAGTGTACACTTTTGTTTAGGGTTAGGAGATTTTCATCACAACAAGCTTCAGAACTAGAGTTTATCGCTTATTGGCTGAAAGAAAAGAGAAAGTTTTCACGTGCATGTTTATATCATTATTAAGTAGTCGTATGCTTTGTCTTTTTCAATTTGCAATGAACTTGCATTACCCTAAGTGGCTCATGCAATCTCACCCTTTTGAAAAACTCACTCCTGCAGATTAACTTCAAATTGAACGAGAAAAACTGCGTAGCTCATACAAATGTAATAGACGGATAATTTCGTCACAACATTGTCAAAGTGAACTTAGCTACCATCAGTAAGAGGACAGATGCGTCAAAAACAAATGATGGAACAAACATTTCCTAGAAATGCAAGCTGCAACATCCACGCTTATTGCGGTGTGTTTTGTTTTTTCAATAGTGACGCTTCAGATGCCCTCAAAGCTTCGCTGGCTTCTGCTTTAGGTCATTCCAGGAAACAGGCTGAGAAAACATACGATAGACGAACAGCCAACGAAAGGAAAGAATGCGCTGTTCGCGTAGCAAGAGAATATGCCCAGGACGTTGTCTCTAATCCAGGCGTGATGGAAACCACAGCCACTGACACTTCTCATGTGCAGCCACCAGCTACTACCAACATAAAGCTGGCCCAATTTGTAGGACTGATTGAAGAAGACAGCACACTGAGAAGTCCCAAAATTTTGATTGGACAGGTCCATGCTTTCTTAGCAAATGGTAAGGCTTCTCTGCTGTGGTACAAAGCCTACAAGAACTATTTCAAACTTGAATTAGATGGAGAACAGTGGATCGAAGATGTCGCTTGTCTCGTACCCGTGGAAATGACACCTGTCAGGAATAAAGTGGGACTTTATCGTTTGAATAACAGCTTGCGATCTATTCACAAATCCCTCACAGATGACTAGCCACTAGACTCTGACATGTACTTTTAACTTTAAACTTCATCGCAGTTCAATAGAATTATCTTACCAGCTGACAGTTCCTCAAAACATTTTTTTGTCGAAATAGTAGTGAGAAGGAATTTTATTGGAAGACCGTTGATCAGGACTGAAATTCTCTCAACATTGACTGGTGAGTCCTCATGTTTTTAGTCTTTTGAAAACAATAATCGAAATGTCTGGAATGATGAGATGGAATTTTAGGGGCCCGGGCTCAATTTTGGCATTCAAATTACCTTTTCGAAATTCATCGGATCTGCATTGCTCTGGTGAAGTCAGCTGGTGGGAAAAATTGCATTGACGTGTTGTCTGAGGAAACTTGAATTAATGACTTGAATTAATGACTAGCCACGAGACTCTGACATGTACTTTTAACTTTAAACTTCATCGCAGTTCAATAGAATTATCTTACCAGCTGACAGTTCCTCACAACATTTTTTTGGTCTTGAAATTCACTGTCAACATAGTAGTGAGAAGGAATTTTATTGGAAGACCGTTGATCAGGACTGAAATTCTCTCAACATTGACTGGTGAGTCCTCATGTTTTTAGTCTTTTGAAAACAATAATCGAAATGTCTGGAATGATGAGATGGAATTTTAGGGGCCCGGGCTCAATTTTGGCATTCAAATTACCTTTTCGAAATTCATCGGATCTGCATTGCTCTGGTGAAGTCAGCTGGTGGGAAAAATTGCATTGACGTGTTGTCTGAGGAAACTTGAATTAATGACTTGAATTAATGACTAGCCACGAGACTCTGACATGTACTTTTAACTTTAAACTTCATCGCAGTTCAATAGAATTATCTTACCAGCTGACAGTTCCTCACAACATTTTTTTGGTCTTGAAATTCACTGTCGACATAGTAGTGAGAAGGAATTTTATTGGAAGACCGTTGATCAGGACTGAAATTCTCTCAACATTGACTGGTGAGTCTGCATGTTTTTAGTCTTTTGAAAACAATAATCGAAATGTCTGGAATGATGAGATGGAATTTTAGGGGCCCGGGCTCAATTTTGGCATTCAAATTACCTTTTCGAATTCATCGGATCTGCATTGCTCTGGTGAAGTCAGCTGGTGGGAAGAATTGCATTGACGTATTAGAATAATTGTCACTCACATGTGCTATGAACTGGCTTTTTGTCTGAGAAGCCAGTCTGTTTTTAGCTGTGATTTCTTGATCATGAATGATGTCAAACTGCTTTTTTCTGTCGATCAGGACTCAAATTCTCTGACAATTTTGGCATTAAATATATCTTTCGAATTCATCGGAAATTCAGCTCATTCCGCATGAAAACACTGAGAAGAGAGTTCAAAACATCCTTCGCGCAAGTGTTTTCACGGGTTTTTTCTCGTTCAATTTGGAATTAATTTGCACTTTCAGCTTTTCTGAAATTGATTCCAAATTGAACTCGAAACCGCGTGATTACCTGTGCAAATCAAGTTTGGTTAACTGGCAAATTCCCGTCGTATTTGAAGGTCGAAATACACGGCAGGAAAAATGGCAGTAATGTTATGGTGTAAATTTATCTTTATTCCCAGAATAGTCTGATCAGTTGTAGCAACAATATTATTGAGGGAATTTTATTGCGAGCTAATATTTTTCATTCATCTGAGCTTGACTCGTCGGACGAAGTCAGCCGGTAGGGAGCGTTCGGATTGCATGGTGGGAACTGAGGAACAACGTGTGAAGAGGTGAAAAGGAATTTGATCAACGCCGATGTTCTCCCAACGTCGACAATTTATGTTTTGAGTGGTGAAAGTCACTACATGTACTCCCAGAATAGTTTAATCAGTCGTAGGAATGATATCGTGAGAATAATACTCGTTACTGGTAGTCGGGGATAAGCCTTCGTTATGCAGGTTCTCAAGTCCGATTAAGTCGGCAATTCTCATAAGATGTGTGTTGCATTGTAATTGCATTGTATTATTTCATTCTTAGAATTTATTGACACAATAAACAGTTTAGTGACTTGATGAGATCTGTCTTGCATTCTATCATTTTGTCAGAGAATCTTGAAAAACTGAGATCTGTGCCAATCGATTTCAGTAGCAAGCCACAATTTAAGTTTGTGATAAAAAATCAGGAAGTTGGTAATTTCATTTTTCCAGGCCGGAAAAATTTCCAGGCAAATATTTCCGAGCGCTGCCTGGGAACGAGGTTGATAAGCAAAATGGCGGACGTGTTTCTTGTAGATCACGGAAGCTGGCTAGTTAGTATTTCAGTCGCCTGAAAGCGCTAAATGTCCCTTTTTGCTGTCCGAGGAAAATGTCTTGAGTCGCAGAGAAGTTCGTGAGGGCCGTCGATGGATAAGCTGGCCGCCATTTGACGACCTGCCTGATGCCAGCATCGCAGGATCGCATGATATAGCACAATCGGAAGGTAGATTTAATAGTCCTGTAATAATTTGCTTTCGATTTAAGCAATAGAGCACTTTTTCCGTCTTTATATAGCCTCATGTAAACACGAGGAGGGCTGGGAGAATTCGAGACAGTTATGCAAACCCGAGGCACATACAGTCGAGGGTTCGTAACAACAAAAACAACAATTTATTTACCCCATAAACTTACATACATGCAGATAAATTATTCAAATAGATAGAGATAAAATAATATAACGGGGTCTGGCTGCCTGAAATAACTGAAAACTTAAAAGGGGCAGGCAGGCAGCATTACAATTTGTTTAGGATAATTTAGGTCGGACGGACACACATACATCACAATAGAAAAATATGGAAGGTAAAGCACAATAGTAGCAATATAAAAACCATACATTATTCGTTATTATTGCAAAACCATACAGTCACCAAATTCACACCCCAAGCAATTGACTTTGGAGTCAAACGCCCCTCCCCTCTCCCCCCAACGGGGGGTGAACTACTGCCACGTACACCTGCCCAACATACATACGTTTGTTCTCGAGCCCGCCTAGTGAAAAAACACCCTCTCCACAACTATTCTCGACTTGCTGCCAATTTTCTTGCAAAACCATACAGTCACCAAATTCACACCCCAAGCAATTGACTTTGGAGTCAAACGCCCCTCCCCTCTCCCCCCAACGGGGGGTGAACTACTGCCACGTACACCTGCCCAACATACATACGTTTGTTCTCGAGCCCGCCTAGTGAAAAAACACCCTCTCCACAACTATTCTCGACTTGCTGCCAATTTTCTTGCAAAACCATACAGTCACCAAATTCACACCCCAAGCAATTGACTTTGGAGTCAAACGCCCCTCCCCTCTCCCCCCAACGGGGGGTGAACTACTGCCACGTACACCTGCCCAACATACATACGTTTGTTCTCGAGCCCGCCTAGTGAAAAAACACCCTCTCCACAACTATTCTCGACTTGCTGCCAATTTTCTTGCAAAACCATACAGTCACCAAATTCACACCCCAAGCAATTGACTTTGGAGTCAAACGCCCCTCCCCTCTCCCCCCAACGGGGGGTGAACTACTGCCACGTACACCTGCCCAACATACATACGTTTGTTCTCGAGCCCGCCTAGTGAAAAAACACCCTCTCCACAACTATTCTCGACTTGCTGCCAATTTTCTTGCAAAACCATACAGTCACCAAATTCACACCCCAAGCAATTGACTTTGGAGTCAAACGCCCCTCCCCTCTCCCCCCAACGGGGGGTGAACTACTGCCACGTACACCTGCCCAACATACATACGTTTGTTCTCGAGCCCGCCTAGTGAAAAAACACCCTCTCCACAACTATTCTCGACTTGCTGCCAATTTTCTTGCAAAACCATACAGTCACCAAATTCACACCCCAAGCAATTGACTTTGGAGTCAAACGCCCCTCCCCTCTCCCCCCAACGGGGGGTGAACTACTGCCACGTACACCTGCCCAACATACATACGTTTGTTCTCGAGCCCGCCTAGTGAAAAAACACCCTCTCCACAACTATTCTCGACTTGCTGCCAATTTTCTTGCAAAACCATACAGTCACCAAATTCACACCCCAAGCAATTGACTTTGGAGTCAAACGCCCCTCCCCTCTCCCCCCAACGGGGGGTGAACTACTGCCACGTACACCTGCCCAACATACATACGTTTGTTCTCGAGCCCGCCTAGTGAAAAAACACCCTCTCCACAACTATTCTCGACTTGCTGCCAATTTTCTTGCAAAACCATACAGTCACCAAATTCACACCCCAAGCAATTGACTTTGGAGTCAAACGCCCCTCCCCTCTCCCCCCAACGGGGGGTGAACTACTGCCACGTACACCTGCCCAACATACATACGTTTGTTCTCGAGCCCGCCTAGTGAAAAAACACCCTCTCCACAACTATTCTCGACTTGCTGCCAATTTTCTTGCAAAACCATACAGTCACCAAATTCACACCCCAAGCAATTGACTTTGGAGTCAAACGCCCCTCCCCTCTCCCCCCAACGGGGGGTGAACTACTGCCACGTACACCTGCCCAACATACATACGTTTGTTCTCGAGCCCGCCTAGTGAAAAAACACCCTCTCCACAACTATTCTCGACTTGCTGCCAATTTTCTTGCAAAACCATACAGTCACCAAATTCACACCCCAAGCAATTGACTTTGGAGTCAAACGCCCCTCCCCTCTCCCCCCAACGGGGGGTGAACTACTGCCACGTACACCTGCCCAACATACATACGTTTGTTCTCGAGCCCGCCTAGTGAAAAAACACCCTCTCCACAACTATTCTCGACTTGCTGCCAATTTTCTTGCAAAACCATACAGTCACCAAATTCACACCCCAAGCAATTGACTTTGGAGTCAAACGCCCCTCCCCTCTCCCCCCAACGGGGGGTGAACTACTGCCACGTACACCTGCCCAACATACATACGTTTGTTCTCGAGCCCGCCTAGTGAAAAAACACCCTCTCCACAACTATTCTCGACTTGCTGCCAATTTTCTTGCAAAACCATACAGTCACCAAATTCACACCCCAAGCAATTGACTTTGGAGTCAAACGCCCCTCCCCTCTCCCCCCAACGGGGGGTGAACTACTGCCACGTACACCTGCCCAACATACATACGTTTGTTCTCGAGCCCGCCTAGTGAAAAAACACCCTCTCCACAACTATTCTCGACTTGCTGCCAATTTTCTTGCAAAACCATACAGTCACCAAATTCACACCCCAAGCAATTGACTTTGGAGTCAAACGCCCCTCCCCTCTCCCCCCAACGGGGGGTGAACTACTGCCACGTACACCTGCCCAACATACATACGTTTGTTCTCGAGCCCGCCTAGTGAAAAAACACCCTCTCCACAACTATTCTCGACTTGCTGCCAATTTTCTTGCAAAACCATACAGTCACCAAATTCACACCCCAAGCAATTGACTTTGGAGTCAAACGCCCCTCCCCTCTCCCCCCAACGGGGGGTGAACTACTGCCACGTACACCTGCCCAACATACATACGTTTGTTCTCGAGCCCGCCTAGTGAAAAAATTTTCTTGCAAACCATACAGTCACCATACAATCACCCTGCAAAATTTGATCCAGGAACGTCTTTTGGGGTCTGTTGGACTGGATTTACCTTGACTTTCATTTTTCATTTTCAGTTCAAGGCTGCCCAAACAGGCTGAATTAAGCCGATTCTGCATTCTACAGGTATGAACCTTTCATAGTTCAGCGGTGCAAGTCAGAGGAGGAAACTGTATTGTGAAACATGATTTTATTTTGGTGAGTTGACAAACTGGGGTAATTGTTTTGGCAGGGTAACAAGGCGAGGAAACTTGACAAGGCCACCTAGTTGATCTGGAAATCTGATCTAAGAGTTGGCCTGAACTTGGTTGTTTGTGGATGCATCCGGGTCAGGGAATCAGTTGTGGCGTCCACTGGAAAGCAACGTTTCAGCTTGAAAGCTGGCACTTCAAGTTGATAGCCATTTTGTTAGTCGAGCCACTCCAAATGACACTTTATAAGACTGATTTCTCACTTGAGGCTGTTATAGATGTCACCTGATGGAACAAATGAGAATATTTTTAAGTCCAGAGTTAAGAAATGTCTTAGTTTATCATTTATTTAAATATTTAGACATTTCAAATTCTCTGCAACAGTAATTAGTGGTATGTAAATTTTATAGTGTATAAAGCATGGCTATGAATATTATTGTCTTTAAAATCCCCCTGAAGAGTGAGAGATCACGGAACAGGCTTGTTGGGATGAAAGTGTAGTTTTTGATGAAGTCTTCAATTCATTATCTTATTATAATACATATATCTATATCTACCTGGAGTTTTGAAAATGGGGTCTGTTAATATGGTGCTATTAAGTTATTTTCGTCTGTAAACTTTATCAAACCAGCTTGACTTGATTAAGCCATTTCGATTTTTTGGATTTCAATTTCAATTTGACTTTGACTTTTCTCGACAGAGGTTGGGGTTGTATATCAGAAATATGCAAAACTGTCAGAATCAAACTAGTTTGTTATTAAGTTGAAGCCAAATTAAAATTTTAAGCCCAACAGGGTTTTATGTACTAATATCTCCAGGAGTGTGCCTAATTTTGGATATCTATTTGGAGTTCCTGTCCCGTAATCCAAGTGAAGGTGTTTGGGTGTGGTTTCTTTGTACTCTTATGCCTAGTATCAAGTGGCTTTGACTTGTGCTGAGTGGAGAACATGCTATATACTAGGTAGAGATAGCACAGTTTTCAGGCATTGACTATGATTTAAAGGCTGTCTAGTGTGCCATTATTGATGCAATTGCTTGCAAAGGGCTTTCCTGTGATATGATGACATGAGCCTAAATATTTCCACAGGTGGCCAAGAGATTCTAGTTTCATTTCCTGGTTATGCTATATAAAGTTTGGAGTGTATAACTTCAGGTAAGCACTGCTTAAGTTACTCTATAAGACACTTGGTCTTATAGAAATTATTGGTCTTGGAAAAATTCAGGCTCATGGTATCATATCACATGAAAGCCCTTTGCAATCAATTGCCTCAATATAATTATAATTATAATATTAATTATAAATTTTCATTCATTTATCTTGCTACCTTGATATATTTACTTTTATGTAAGTTATGCATATGTACGTATAGATATATTTTTTATGTTAGCTTTTATTTATTGTTGATGTGATGTCTGAAAGGATTTTATCAACTAAATAAATGTAGTTGTACAATAATAGCACACTAAACTGTCTTAATCATAGTCAAATCCTGACAACTGTGCTATCTCTCTGGTTTTGAGGTCTTGTTTTGACAGAGTATGGCAAGGAAGCTTGACAAAGAAGGCCTCCTAGTGGTGATCTGGAAATCTAACCCAAGAGTTGGGAAGTTGATTCCGGAACTTGGTCTTCGTGGATGGATCCTGTTCTTGAGTTGTCAGGGAATCATTTGTGACATCCACCGGAAAGCGGTATC
>CAXHUQ010001437.1:0-19259 GCA_964020085.1 Micromussa lordhowensis | reverse complement strand
GTCTTAGTCTGGGGAAACCAAAACTAACTCTTTCCCTTGGGACCAGTTATTAATTTTACATTATAAATGCCGAGATATAGAGAAAACGTTCGGTCATTTACACGTGCTTTTGATATTTTTTAGTTGCAAATTCAAAATACTCCGCCTCGAGAATAACAATAACTTACATGTAGGCTTACGCTACCAAGGGAAATTAAATTGTTACCGAATATCTAATGTTGTTTAATCTTTGTAACATGTTCACTCCGAAAACTTTGTCCTTTGATCTTCGCGACGCCACACAAAAATTGTTCCTATCGAAACCAAGAACTGACTACCTAAAGCGTAGTTCAGTTACAGCGGAGCTTCTCTACGGAACGATCTCCCCGAGGAGCTTAGCACAACAAAATCTCTAGACATTTTCAAGAGAAGCATTAATAAATGGCTCTCTGCATCGGACTCCCACAATGCAAATATGTAAACCAGTAAATAATAAAATAATGATAATAATAATAATAATAATAATAATAATAGTAATAATTATAACGATGATTTAACGAATCCACGAAGTGCTCTTCTAAATACAAAATTTTACATGTGATGTATTTCTCTTTTCTATTATTGTACTGATATTCTTACCGTGTAATAAATAAAGTTTTCATTCATTCATTCATTCATTCATTCATCACGACAGGAGCCTAATCTTTGTTTGCTGCAACTGTCACAAAACCTGGAAGCATTACGCTTATGAATACAGAATGGTTACACTCTTATCGAGGGTACCAAGTCAGGGATTCCACCCAGGACTCGAGCTTGGACTCGAGCCATGATTTGAGATAGGACTCGCACTTGGACTCTGGAAAACTTTATATAACAAGGGCCAGAACAAGGTTAGACCTTTCGTGGTATTTTAATTTAAAGTAACAATTGTGACCGATAAAGGTTAGCTCACTATGTATAGTTAATATATCCCAGAGGCTCAAAAGGGTTTAGGGCTCCAGGGCTCGGGGCCTAGAACAGCGGGACTCCAGGGCTCCAGGGCTCCGGGCCTAGAACTGCAGGGCTCCAGGGCTCCAGAGCCAAAAAAGTGGGGCTCCAGGGCTCCATAGCACCTTACTTTAACGCTCCAGGCTCCACTGATGTCTAGTAGACTGTAGTCCCAATATCAACCCAAAATGAAATCAGGAACTGGGAGTAAATGTAATTAACAATGTAGCCCATTCCAATCTTTCTTTTGTCTTTCTTTACAAGGTACTGTTAGCGTAAATTAACAGAAAACGTAATAAATTGCGGGAAAACTGGTCATTTGGCCATTCCTGTGGCTATTTGTCCGTTTCTTGCCAGCCTGTGAGAACATCTATTTTCCAAGAGCCCAAAAAATGCATGCTTAATTGCGTGTCTGTTTTCATTTATTGAAAATCCAGCTTTCTAATTTCGTGTAAGCTTTGAAAATATTGATCGCAGTCAGTATTGTTTATTGATAGCGTTCTTTCATCATTCCTTCAGGTTTTCATATCGGGAGTTATTTTTGCTCACACAAGCCTACATATCAAGACTCGGCCTGTGGTTAGTGAAGGTTGAATGTTCAGAGCGGGTTGCCCTATACAGCGAATGGCATGGAGTCATTGCACTTTCGCAAGCCAACATCTCGCTAGTCAACATTCATATCGACTTGAATTGATTGATGCCGGAAACCAGGGGCGGGGCAGAAGGATGGGCAGAAGACTCCTGAAATTTTCGTATATGCATCATCCAACGAAAAATGACGTCACATCCGGTCTAAACTTGGCTTCCCAGCTCGTTTCACAAAGCGAGAAAATGGCGTTTCGATTACTCAAGATTTCCCTGTATTTGTAAACCATCAGTTTCGTTTCATTTTATAATGAGGATGGAAAGATGTTCCAAGCACATATCTTCGACGTTTTAAGCGAATATTTCGGGAAAAGAGAATAGTTTAGTATTGTTTTGGAGGACAATAACAGAGAGCCTTCTGTCATCGAATGGCGGATTTTACATATTTGCAAAACTGAGGTTGATCAGACTTTTGGTTCTTGTCGTTCGCGATTCAGTGATAACGCTAAGTGCAATAGCCTATAATGTTAACAATAACCTGGATGAAGTATTGCTGGCCATAGTTTGCACTGTGTACAACGGGAACATAATTACCAGAAGCCGGTTAGTTCGGACAGTCACTTTCAGTGAATCTGTATCCACGTGTATGCGGTGGAAAAGACAAGCTGAATCGTATACTCAAGGTTAGTATCCTATTTCCGTATCTCTTGTTGAATACTGTTTTCCTCTAGTAATAAATGTAGCGAGTTAGAATACGGGCTTTGGAGATAACAGATTTCCTCGGAAAGCTATATCAACCCGTATGGAGGTGTGAAGCATGCTAATTGTCCAAGAGTAGATATCTATGGGCGACGACTAATTCTTTAGCCAGTCGCGTCTTAGACTTTCTTCCAGTCATCCAATAGTTAACTGATGAAGGCTTAAGCATTAGCCGAAACGTCTGGTTAGGAACAAAAAAGTCAGTGGCAAACCATTTCCATAGAACCTATGACATCTCCTGACTACACTTTTTCCATTGGTAACAATATCTACTGTTTAAACAATGCTCATAGGAGTTGCGTAAAAGCATTTTAAATCAATATTATCAAACGTATGCATTATTAACTGGGTCTAGTCTCTTTCTTCTTGTTGCTCCTAATTTTTTTTTTATTAAAACTGTAACTGTAAATAGTTACTAGAGGTCAACTCGAAAACCTTATGGTTCCTTTGGCCTCTAGGCTCCAATTAATTAAATAAATTTCCTAATTATTCTCCTTAAGTAACCTGTGATGTACATGTACATAACGATCCTCTGTAACTTGTCTTAAGTGTGAGTGAATAAATGTTGTTGTTGTTGTTGTTGTTGCAGTTATTTTTATGTTTCTCTTAATTTAACGGGCATTTTGTAATTTCCTAATTTTGCTGAATTTCATGACACAGCTCCTTTAAAAG
This sequence comes from Micromussa lordhowensis, assembly GCA_964020085.1. Lineage (NCBI taxonomy): Eukaryota > Metazoa > Cnidaria > Anthozoa > Scleractinia > Lobophylliidae > Micromussa > Micromussa lordhowensis. The sequence goes on along the minus strand of CAXHUQ010001437.1, from coordinate 16,277 downwards.
CATCAAGCAGGACAAGAGTTGACCTTGCTTTGATACAGACCCCTCTGTGTTTCTCATGTAAATGCAAACTAATTAGCATAACAACAACTTGATATTAACTTGATTTGTAACCTGAATTTCATTTTGATTTTATTAAACATACACATGCAAGGAGACTTCACATGCAACTTCTCTGAGCTGTCATTTCCAATATATTTGTGGAGACCAAATTTTGATGTCCGCTGTGACTTTTCCAGTGTTTAATCTTCTAAACCAGTTTGAATTGGAGAAACAAGGTCCAAAGAGTTGTTACTAAATATTAGAGATAGATAGCCCTGTTTGGCTTCGCTGGTTTTTTTGTTTTGTTGTTCTTTCATTTTAATTAAGCCTTATGTTACCCTTGAGTTTTACATGTGTATTCCCTTCAAATTTCAAACCAAAAACAAGTCATGTATTCATTTATAAGTGGAAATGAATGAATAATGTTCAGAGAAAGGAACACTTTTCTTGAGAGCATTACATCTTCTGAAAGGAGCACATTAATTTTTGTATGCAAATGCTTTTATAGAGGGGTGACTTTCATTTTGTGCATCAGTTTGTTATAATTGTGTTTTATGTTGACAAAAGAATTCCCAAGCACTTGGACCAGACAACCAAAAAATCTGTCATGCAGCAAGTGTACCGAATTTGTAGGGTACACTCAATACTCGCTGCTCGTATAATTCCACATTTATTCTCTAACAATTCGCTATTACATTCTTCGAACCGATCTCTCCAAAAGGGTCTCGCACAACAACCGTGTCGTCTTACTTATTCGATTTCAAAATGTCAATCAACAAAAGATCACTACTAATGTACTCATTGTATGTCGCATCCGGTAATAATACAGTACTCGACAGTTCCGGTCACGCCAAGTCTCCTTGTTTGAGTTTAATTTTGCAGTAAAAGGACTCATGTATGATAATGACAGTCATTCATTGAATTCCCCATTCCTTGGAAATTGATTTTTGAGTAATTGCCACATTTTATAAATTAGAACTTGAAGACTTGGAGATGAAACTAGCTAATCTGATGATTTGTAAATTTTTACATGTATCTATCAATTTTAGCTTTTTAATCTTAATTTTATTGATCAATTTCAATTAAGTGTCTACAATTAGCTCTTAGCTAAGAGCTAAATAGTTATAGACACTTAAATAAAGTTTATGTATGTATATGACTATGAAACAGTCTACAAATTCATGTGTACATGTATATGGGAATTATTTCATTATTTGTGGCAACCCTTATACCTTTTGTAATGTAAAGCTATACAGTATGCGTATAATTTCAAAATGTGAATGTATCCATTGAAATATCTGTTAAATACCAAATGTACAGCTGTAGTATGGTAAGATCTTATATTTATTTGAAGTCACTGATTCCATGTTTACACATAACTGATTTTGATCAAGTGCTTTGTTGGAGACAGCTGATAAAACAGCTGGACTGAATTCAAGGCATTGTTGATTGATTTCATATGCTGTTTCCAAAGATCGTTCTGACATTTTAGTGTTTTCTGCTGATAATTTTGTTGGCCATTGAAGTCAGCAACTTGTGGGTCAGAAAGAATTGATCACCTTTTTCATTTTTCACTGGTCATACAGTTGATGCGCCTTTTTGTTAGCTTAGTTAATTAAACTGTAATGAAGAGTTAGCTACCAACAATGTTATGGAGATGTTAAGTTGTGTAACAATATGCAGGGTAGGAAGTTAAGAGGTGCTCCACTGTTCAACGTTTGCAGCGCCAGTAATAAGGACGAACGACACGATGATAGCGAAATACAAACACTTTACTAAGGACAACAAATGCCGAGTAAAACAACAACGTGGGCCACGAGAAGATGCCCGTATAACACATGCGCGGCCGACAATAACCGCTGGCGCAACTCCTTCTTCTTCTTCTGCGTAAATAGAAAACTAACGTGTACGAAGTAAAAGAAACCTAACTAGAAGGTTGTAACCGATAGTAACGGTCCGTGACTCCACTTAGTTAAACAGACTATTTCTGAAGTCACTGTCATAAAACACTAGTCAAGAATGTACTCCTGTAAGTACGCTGGAGGTCGGCGGACCCGCTGGGGTCTTGGCTCAGAGGGAACAGAGGCAGAAAGACGATCGGTGTCAGAAGGGGTGGTGTCTTCTTGGTGCTCGGTATGATGCAGGGAAGAGGCTGTAGGGTCTGGGCTAGGCGGCCGTAACAGGTCCGGTGGGGCCGAGGGCTGTTCGCACGGCTGCGGCTGCTCAGGAATCTCCTCACATTCGTCGTCGTCAAGTGTAGGGACAACAGAAAGGTATGATGGTGGAGGAAGGGTGTGTGGTACAGCGTAGCACTCGGTGAGCTTCACCTTGTAAGATGTAGCCCTGAGTTGCGAGCCAGAGAACTTCTTAATAAAGCACCATTCGCCATCGATGCTAACGATGAGATAGCGATCTCGGGCGCGTGATTTGTCTCGGTCAGACTTCACGTAAACCAGGTCGCCAACCTGCAAGGGGGGGACGGGAGCTTGTGGCCGGGAACCGCCTTTGGCCGCTTCGCTGAAAGGATGGTTGGTTTGACGAGCTTTCTGTTTCGCTAAAATGTGTTGCAAGTCATTGATGGGTATCTGCTCATTGGAGAACTGGTTTCGTTGTGTCCAAAGTTCCCGTGAGGACAGGCCTTGGCTGCGGAGTCGCGAGTTGAGCCGGGCAGTGGCAATGGCAAGACAGAGTTCAGTAACTGGACCTCCGCCGGGCTCCTGGCGCAATAGCTCTTCTTCCAGTTCCAGCACGGCTCGTTCGGCAACAGGATTTTTGTTGGTGTTTTTAACGCGGCCAACTTCGACAGAGATGCCAAGATGTTGTAAGGCATGGGTGTTTTTCAGTGAGACGAACCCAGGTGCAGGGTCGACACGAATCACAGCTTGGAGACCATCGAGGGGATGTAGGCCCACTACTAATCGGGCGAGGGCATCACGAAGAGTTTCACTCTTCTCGTCGGGTACAAGGCACGATGTAGTGTAAGAGGTGGCACATTCTCTCAAAAGTAAGATGAGTTGGCGACAGCGTCTAATGACATCGGCTGCAAATGACACGCCTACAACCTCTGGTGCATCTTCGGATGACTGGCTGGCAAGGGAGGTAGGGAACTTCTTGAGTGAGGCACAAGTGTGGCAGGAGTCTGATACTCGAGCAATAGCAGCACTCATATCCAGGGCAAAGAAGTAACGCTGGGTGACCATTTGAAGTTGGTGCTTGGAGGGGTGGTCAAGCTTGATGTGAATGGCAGTAAGTAGGCCGTCAAGGACAGAACGAGGTACGACGATCAACTCAATAGGGCGGGAGAGTGGTTGTTGACGCAGAACGACGAGCAGGCCATCTTTGGAAATGGACGTGACGTTAAGGTAGCGCTTTACGTCTCTAATGTTAGTCAGTTTCTTGGAAGGGCGGGTGCCCTGTTTCAAGTGAGCACAGACACGCCGGAGATCGGGGCACTCATTTTGAACACTGAACCATGCAGGTCTGCTGGTGAAGGGGAGGCGCTTGGTGTTTTCAAGGACTTCTTGAGTGGAGATGCCGCGTACTACAGAAGACTCTGATTCGTGCACGAAAGAGCAAATTTGGCAGTTCGGTTCAGTGCAATCAGGGGCATTCCGACTGGCAAAGTCAGAGGGTAGATTGGCGGTGCCAGCGAGATGCTGGAGGCTAACTTGGTACCTGCTGACGGTGGTCAAGAAGGAGGTAACACGGGGACTGGCAGAAAATTCACCTCGGCAAAGTTTCTGCAGGGCCTGAACGCAGGGCTGGCTATCTGTCAGAACGCAGGCACGGTGCTTGGATTGTATTATGAAGGGGCTAAAGTGTTTTACGGCGGCTGCTATAGACAGTGCTTCCACTTCACAGGGTAACCATGTGACCTGATGCTTGCGTAGTTTAGAGCTGAAGAAGCCGGCAAGGAGAAGGCGATCTTGGCGGGTAACTTACAAGGTGGCTCCAAGACCGCGTCGGGTGACTGAGCCATCAGTCACAATCCAAAGCTGGTCAGAGGCACGAGGGAGGACGATGGACTGGTGCGTTTGAAGGGCATCTTGTGCCGTGGTGAATTTCTGACGAAGGTTGTTATCCCACTGGACGTGGTCGTGAGATTGTAGATTGGCCAAGGATGATTCAAGTGGATCCACAAGTTGAGAGCAGTGAGGGAGGACACGGCTAAGGACTTTGTAGGCGCCGATGAAGGAACGCATACCTTTCACAGACTCTGGAGGAGAGCAGGTTGCGAGTGCAGCAATGCGGTGGGGACATGCAGATAAGGAGCCCTGTGACCAGATCCAACCCAATATGGTGGTTGTTTTGGGGCATATGACAGTCTTAGTGGCAGACAGACGGAGGTTACACCGGGCAAGGGCGTCAAGTACACGAGACCAGTTAGTGATAAGCTCTTGCGGGGTGTCGCCACCACAATAAAGGTCGTCGGCGAGTTTTGTAACGCATCCCTCTTGGAGGAAGTAACCAAGGACACGACACATTAATTCCTCCAATGCGGTCTCTGAACCGGGTATTCCCATGGCTGACCTGGTATACACTCTGATGCCGCGAAACGGAGTGGCCACACCGCAGTATTTCATGGAGGTCTTTGATAGAGGTATCTGGTAAAAGGCACGGGTGAGGTCAGACTTTATTATGTACTTCCATGGGGCAATGGTGCGAAGAGTAGAGTCAACGTCAGGCATCAGGGAAGGTTGGGGTTTGCTGTAGCGTCCGACGTCTGTGAAGGCTGTAACGAGACGAAAGCCACCAGAGGGTTTTTTAACGAGAAATGAAGGGTTGAGGTACTCAACGGTAACGCCGGTGTCTTCCGGATGCCGGAAGACCTGGCATTGTTCCAACTCGTCAAACTTCTGTTGCAATTCAACCAGCTCGTCACCGGAATATTGGGGAACACGGCCTTTGCGTTGTGGAGGCTGCACAGGTCCCATATTGACAGAGGCTTGGACTGGACCAGCTATGCCGTTGTAACCAACAATGGCAGGGTTAAAAACTTCGTCGTGAGTCTGGAGCACTTCGCGGAACTGGTTGCGGATGGTGTCGGGTAGGATGTTGTCAGGGTCAACTTCGACAGCATCTGAGAAGAACCCAGGCTGAGGTGAGATGCTTCCACCAGGGTGGGGAAGTGGTGGGTGTGGTCCGACGGGTGACGTAGCAGTCACCGCTGTGGCAGTGTGGCGAGCTTGGCAGAGATGTTCGTGGCGTCGGACAGTCCTTGGCTCAGCAGTGTCGTTGACTAAACGAACTCTGCTAGCTACTGCTTCTACAATTTGGGGCCGAGGCCAAAGTTGTGAAACTTTGGCGCATTTGTTGGATGGTGCGTCGGTACGGGCTTCTATGGCTAAGGTACAGTCAGGATCTATGTTAGGTGGTAGGTCCAGTTCAAGATATTCCCCAGGGAGGACCACTGTTGTAGGGGCGGATGAGCGTAATACATAAGACTGGGTGCGACGGACGGCGTGAGCCTGGGAATTGACACCTGACTCGGGATGGTAGGCCAGTATTTCGGAGCCTTGGATAAGAACCTGTCCCTTTGCTGGGCGAACGGATATGTCATTAGTGATCATGAATGGAGTTCCAGCTAAAACATCAACATCCAAGTCTTCTACTACGAGTGCGTCAAGAGTGAGGTGTTTGTCAGATCGTGAAAGAGTGAGGTGGGTCTCGCCAACAACGACAAGAGGCGTAACTCCATCAGCTTGTAGGGCCTGCTGGGATGTCTTTACGATGGGAGCGGCGATGCCACGAGCGACGGAGGCTTTGATCATGCTGGTTTCGGCACCAGTGTCCAAGGTTAGTTTAAGCGAGTGGTGATGGTAGAAGGCATTGAAATGGGGGGACTGTTTTGTGCTCACACGGCGAGACACAACCCTGGCCGAGGAATGGGGAGAAGAAGCAAACTCCTCCACTTCAGTTGGACAGAAGAAATCAGAATCGGTGGGGTCATCGTCGTCATTGGGGCTACTTGCCAGGCGTGCTTTGGCGAGGAAAGCGCGGTCTTCAGCAGGTAGGTAAGTGCACTGACTTAAGAAGTGACGGTCAATGCGTCCAGCCTGCTTACACAGGGGGCAAGACTTGACTTGTGGTTTAGTAGATGTCTTTTGGAAGCGGTTGTAAGGGCCCCTTGGGGGCGGCTGTCTGAGCTTAGATGCCGTGGAACGCAAGATTTTAGCATCAGCATTGTTATTGATCTCTTCCAAGAGGGAATCCAATGCCTGAGAAATTTCAGGTTTGAGAGTTGCAAGAGACTTCGACCGGAGCTCGGTACCATAGCGTTGCTTAACCAAACTGGGGAGGTCAGGGTGGACTAATCTCAACCATGTTAGTACAACAAGATTTTCTAGAGTGGGAGACATTTCTTCGTCGGCGCCGGGAACTTCGCCATGGTGTGAGATATTTCCATTTGCCACTAATAAATTATCTTCAATAAAGGACATCAGACGTTGATAGAGATCCTCGGGGCGCTCGGCAGGGGCAAGTGTGATGTTGTTGAAGTCGAGGAAGTGGGCGCCGGTTGATTGGAAACCGAAGTGAAGGCGAATCGCTTGCCAGATGGAGCTCATGGAGGTTGAGTTCTTGACGATGGTGTTACGAGAAATTACAGGACAATAGTTCGCAATTTGTCCAAGCATTAATTCAAGATGAGTACACTTTTGTTGTGCTGTTCTGCGAGAAGCTTGAGGTACGGAATCGGGGTCGTCCTGCAGGCCGCGACGAGGGCTACCGGGGGATTTCTTCAACCATGTCACGCCATCGGCGAGAAAGCCCGCGAAATTGCGGTCAAGTGAAAGAATGTACTGAAGATTTTGTCGCCAGGCTTCGAACGACGTTATCGTTTCCTGTTTGGTTAAGGACCACTGTTTTGGTGCTCTTGGATTCATTTCGTGTTCTCAAGTGAATACAGGAAAGGCAAAATGTGTACTCAGCTGTGGGACCTTGTGTGTTGTTGACACAGCTATCGACTAAGCTGTGTTTCGCTAGTTCCTCGCTTGGAAATCGGTCGACGGTCCGTTATGAGCTAGCTGTCTCTAAGTACGAGACGAGGGTAAGTTACCACGGCTGCCACCACGCCAGTAATAAGGACGAACGACACGATGATAGCGAAATACAAACACTTTACTAAGGACAACAAATGCCGAGTAAAACAACAACGTGGGCCACGAGAAGATGCCCGTATAACACATGCGCGGCCGACAATAACCGCTGGCGCAGTGTATCATTTTTGTTAACCCTGTCATTATGAATTATGAATTATGACAACTTAATGTACCTGCTGTTGGGTGTTAGCTGTTAGCATCATTTTCCATTGTTGTGACACTGGTGAACATTTTGTTAGCCATACACTTGAACTGCAGAAGGTTAGGGCAGCTGTATTGTGGTAATTGACCTTATTTCCCCTGTTTAGTTAGTTACACTGTAGTTGACATTTCCTTATCCCTGAACAATGTTTGGTGTTATGAAACATGTAACATCGTTAAGGTTAGGATGAGATGTTGGTTGCCACAGATATTAGCCACTGATGGCTGCTGGTAAACATTTAGTGGACATCAAACATGTTATGTGTAGCATAGGAAGATGTGCATGTCATGTGCAGTACAAGTTAAGAGAAGGTGTTGTTAATGATATTTTCCAGTGTACTGCTGGTGAACATTTTGTAGCCAACATATTATTTTTAAGGTGCATTGTCTCAAGATGTAGGTTATTTAGGAGGAGATGTTAGTTGTTTTCAGTATTTCCACTCAGTGCAAGGTACATTAACTGAAGATTATTGAGTTAGCCATGAGCGCTGATACATATGACACAGTTAATTAACTTGTGAAGAGATGATGGCTGTTATTAGTATTGTCAACTGCATGATAGCTTTGGGTTGTTCTGCCTGTTAGCAAAGATGTTGAACTTCTGCTTTTGACAATGAGCCTTTAAGTTAGCTACGTACATGTAGCCAATTTGCCATCAATGTGTAACTTGTAGAAGTACAATGCCATAATGTAAATAATTGATGCACATTAACTGAAGTACATGTACATGACAAACATTTGCTGTATACATGCATCCTAGTAGAACTTTCATGGTTTAGCAACAGTAAAACTTCAATAAGTAATGGATCAAATTTTGTCATCCTGTAACATGTCATCATGTAACATGTGTAACATGTTCTTGATCATGTGATTCCTAATACTGCACATGGGTTACTGTTTGATTTTTTTTATCTCGGCGGTATCAATTTATGCTGTGGTTAGTCCTCTTGAATCGTTTGGTGTTGTAATTCTTCCATCGGCTTTTTGTCTACTGCCTCAACATAATTGCTCAGACATGAAGTTACTCTCAGACAGTTTGTTGCACCTCATGCTTGTTGAGGTACATGCATTCTCATAACAGTTTGCTCTAATTTATTACTGTAAAGTCCTGAAAGTAAAAACCTTCATTACATGGGAATGGGTACCTATAATGTAGCAGCCTTTTGCTAAATACTGTGAAAGGTCACCACTGCATTTAGTGGGGTTGATACTTTTGAGGATAGTTACATGTACATGTCTTTCCATGTCAGAATTTTTCACTACTGAGTTAGTTGATGGTGACTAAATATATTAGTGATACAAGGCTAATTTAAATGTTGATAGGTTTTTAACAAATGCAAGTACATTGTAGTCTGGATATATTTAATAAGTGATTTTATTATCCAACTCTGCTTCGTAGAGTACAAATATCGCGCGAAACGAGTACAAATATCACACGATATTTGTACTCGTCTCATTCCTCCCGGCCGCGTGAAGTTCAAAACCTTGGCAAGTCAGAATTTTGGGAAAAGAAATCGTTGGATAATAAATCTCTTATTAGACGTTTTGGTGTGTAGTATTGCTGTATATTTTTACTCGTTGTTTGTATTTTGACTCGCCCTACGGGCTCGTCAAAATACCGTACAACTCGTAAAAATATACAGCGATACTACACACCAAAACGTCTAGTAAGATATATATATATTTTTAGTTAATCATGCTTGTAAAACAAACCTCATAATTGTTCATTAAAGAAATAAACAAATTAATGATTGTCAAAATGTTTTATTGCCCTATAATTTTCTGACTTATAGTAGGTAATCGGAAAACAATTTATTTTTGATCTATTCAACATGGGTCATTAGCCAAGCTTCTTCATCAAGGTGGCTGGATATAGGCCAAGTTCTTTTTCTGCATGTTTATGGACTGATGTCAGGTCAAGGTCCATAAAAAGGCACGAATATAGAACAAGGCCAATATCCTGCCACCTTGACCAAACAAGCTTGGTCAATAAAGGATTTATCATATGGGAAAAGAACACTTAAGTCTTGTGACACAGTGGGTTATTCCGAGAGGAAAAGATACAGCCCTATCTTGGCCACTCAGGTGGCCAATCTGGGTACAGGATTCCATCATCTTGCCTGCTCACAGGGCGAGCCATATTTTAATATGGCATTTTAATATGGGAGAATCTTGATGACAACTGAGGTGACCAGATTCTCCCATACAGAATCAACTTCAATGTTCCCTTGATTAAATATGCCTACCAAGGAACCAACAATTTTCTCAGGCAACACATGCATTGAAATAATGATCAATGAACACTGAACTCTCAAAACTGTTTTTAGAATTCCCCTGCATAACAAGCTACCAAATGGTTGGTGTTCAATGAAATTAAATTGACACTCATAAAGCATAAGAATGCAGAGCAATTGGCCTTAATGAAAGTAAGAAAAGAAATGCTGTCTTCTGAATCTTCATCATCCGTGATTTCTTCATTTAGTTCATCTTCAGTGTTTACTGACAGATCCTTTTCCTGGAATTGTTTGTTTGATTTTTCTTCAGTTTTATCTGTTTTGCTATGGTGTTTTTGATCATCATTTGCAGGGTGTGACATGTCTATAAAACAAACTGAATAAAGGGCTGTAGTTAATAGGATTGGAAAAGGGAATATCATTGCAAGGAAAACAATGTCACACTGTGCCAGAGTAGCCAGAAGAAACAAAGGAAAGCAAAGCTGTAAATATAACAAAAACAATGTTGTACCACTGGGTAATCGCAGAATACATGTAATTTGTTTGGAAGAAATCCTTGAAGCTGCTGATCTCACTTCAGGGCCTTCATCTGCTTTTGGCAGAGAGGCATCAGGCTCACTTTCAGAGTGGAGTTGGGTGGGTATTTGTTCAGGTTGGGTATGGTTGGGTATTTCACTGGGCTGGGTATGACTGGGATTTTGACTGGTTTGGGTAGGGTGAGGTATTTCACTGGACTGGGTATGGCTGGGGTATTGACTGGGTTGGGTAAGGTTAGGTTTTTGAATGGGTTGGGTAGGGCAAGATTTCTGTCTAGGGTAGGTAGAACAATGAGTTTGGCTGGATGGGCTAGAACATGGTTTCTGACTTGGCTGGGCCGGGTAAGGTTTTAGGGAGGGGTAGCACAACATTTCTGTCTGGGTTGAGTAGAACGAGGTCTCTCACTAGGCTTGGTAGAGCTAGGCTTTTTACGGGGCTGGGTAAGGCTATGTGTTTTACTGGGTTGGGTAGGGATAGATTTTTGACTTGGATGGTTAGGCCTTGGTATTTGATTGGGCTTATCAGGGTTAAGTTTTGTACTGGGCTGGGTCAGGCTAAGTTTCAGAGTGGGATAAGTGGGCCTACATTTTGTACTGAGCTGGGTAGGGTTAGGTTTTTGATTTTGTTGGGTAGGGGTGGTTTTTGCATTTGGTTGGATAGGGTTGAAGTTAAATCTTTGTGGGGTAGGGCTAGATTTTAGGCTGGGAGATGGACAACTGAATTTTAGCTTTGGCTGGCTAGAGATAGGTTTTGGACGGAGATAGCAAGGGCTGAGTTGGTCAAGGCTGGTCTTGGATCTGGGTTTGCCAGGACTGGAGTTACAGCTCAGTTTGGGTTTTGGGAAAACTTTGGAGACAGATTTGGTAGGGCTTAGTACTGAGATGGGCTTGGGACTGGTAGGGGTATGGGTAGGGGAAGGGGTAGGGGTAGGGGTATATGCAGGGGTAGTTGGACTTTGTTTGCTGTATCTGTATGGAGAAGGTATGGTTGGTTTGAAGGGTTGTGATGGGGCAGGTAGGGGAGGCCAATCAGTATCTGTGATGACAAGAGGAGAGGGAACATCTTGCAGGGAGGGCATGGGGTGTGTGTTTGGTTCTGGGTTGGTTGGGTTAGACGTGGTTATGTAGTAGTGGAACCAACTGACAAGGATGTCATTGCCTTTTGTGGTGAGATGGAGTTTGTCAGCCCTGTACAAATTTGGATTATACAGGGTGGATGGCAGTTCGTGGAAAAAAACAAATTCTGGAAACAATTCTTGAACCTGAAAATAAATAAGAGAGTTAGTAGCAGTAACGTGTTTCTGAAGTTGATCGAATCGTGGTAAAATTGGAAATAAATGGATATGTGCAGTTGGACACTTCAGTCGTAGTAAAAATAAAATTTCAGTAATTGTGGACGAAATAGTGAGAGGAGAATGCGAACATAAATTGTTAGTGCCACAGAGGAGAGAGATGTGAGTGACAGAGGAGGGGATGTCCACCACCTCAACTCTGTAAAGGATTGCCTCCACAGTGTCGCCCGCGATGCCTGCGTTTAACACTGTGGAAGTGGGGAAAAATCGGGGGTAGCTGGGGGCAAACCTCTCCATGTTTTTTGTAATGGAATCCCCGATGAGAAGAGTAGACTTTTCCTTGAGGTTTTCTGAGATCACCTGTATTTCTTTTGTTTTTCCTGGCCTCCTTCGAGGCTCCAAGGGAGCTCCATCAGTCCACTTTGACCTGAAGTCGAGAAAAAAGAAGACGGTTTAGTCACTTTATAAGCGATCGCAACATAAGCAACAAATTTAATGCGGGCTCAAAAGACATAAAATATGGTTTGCTGTACCGTGTAAGTGTGAATTAGTGAGAAAGCAGAGTAGGCGCTTAGTTTGGGTATGTCAGTGCACAACGCCTCCAAGCAGACGAGTTAAAAACAGTCTTGACATTCGCAGCTACCGTTCGAATAATGGCTTTCTGGTAATGGTGTTCCCACTCATGCAGAACGCTTCCATCGAAACTTCCTTATAAAAAAACATCTACCTAACAGAATAGGCTATTTCAAATAAGTGTTACTCACCTTGAACTCATGTTTTCAACGAAAACAAACGTTTGCTGTATGGTGCAACGACAGAGAAATGCAGATTTTTAAGAAAAAACATACGCACAAAACATCTCACTTATGACTTACTAGTAAGGATATTCCTTCAACCAATAAAACGACTGAATAGAAGACTCCTTTCTCTCACGTTTGTCCTAATACAACGTTAAAATTTACAGCCGATTTCAAAATATCGCCATTTTACTTCCCGAGAGAACACAAATGCCGCATTCAATTTTTTTTTTCCCGCGCGCGGCAACTTTTTACCGGATGTGACGTCATTTTTCGTTGGATTCTAGATACACAAAAAGTGCCAGGCGTCGCAGAGTGTTCTCCCCCGCCCCTGCAGGAAACACTTCTAAGTGAGACATATTGTAAGGGATTGTCAAAATCTCTCAGATACTGAAAAAGACTGTATTGCACTTGCGTTGTATTTGCATTGTTACTGAGAAACACACTTAAGGACGTTCGCGCCCATTGCTACTGCGCATCTCTAGTGCGCACGCTATTCATTGGTCACGCGCGTGCCACGTCATTTTCAAGCGCGCGCACCGAGTCGAAAACTTAACAAAATATAGAGCTGATGACCTTTGCGTTAACTTGGTGTGCGAATATTTTTGTTGGAAGCTCGGTGACCCCCACTTTTTTTTCGGCAGATCACTTCCTTTTTTAACTCTCTACATTATACTAAAAAACCAAAAAAATCTGTGTGGGAAGTTGTAATTATTTGTCATATACTATTAAAAAAGGGTCGAATTGGTACATGGAGACAGGTGTGCGTGACTTAGAAGTTGCCTTTTTTAAGGCTAATTCTAGCAGATTTAATGACATATGTAGCAAAGATCTATCAATTAGGCCTATATAAGCCGTGTTAAACACTCATAGCTTAGAGATGATTCTTCAACTTAAATATATGCCGATAGTAATGAATCCGGCCAGAATTGCCTCGAATGACTGAGAATCGTAGAAATGCTATGGTCTGAGCTACGCTTTATCTTGAAAACGAGTTCGGTGACCCCCGATTTTTTTTACGTTTTTTATCTAATCTTATCATTTTCTACCGTCAGTCAAAGTTTTAAAAAAATCTGTGTGTGGGAAGTTTTTGGGCGCGAACGTCCTTAAACAGTGTTTACTGCCATCCTGTTGTTGCGTTTTTAAGTTCAAAAGTTAGTATGCGAATCTCGGTTGGCTTTCATAACCCGTGAATGCAAAGGATGCCTTATCGCGTTTTAAGGATCAGTTCTGGAATATGATGCATGTGGCACCAATTACGGACAACGTTACGATGTAATATTGTGGAAAATTTGCTACAATTCTCGGAGCCAAGACGTTAATTCTCGTGCCAAAATTAAAACAAGTTGTTACACAATACAAAATGTGGGATGAAGTGATGCTTTGGTTGACACAAATGATGTGCTACAATGTGTATATTCCATTACTTATAAGGCAAACGAATGAAGTGGAAGAAAAGCTAAACCTTACAATTTTTGATGTCATTGATTCGACCGTCTTTTTCTGCGAATTAGAGCAAGCACGAAATGGACACGCACCCCAACTAAACGTAATGCTCTAAATGTAAATACTGAATTTATTAGGGCTAACGCCCAGTGGGTTATTCATGGGTTCAATTAGCACTCAAATTTACACTTCAGAGTTAATTCTCTGTTTTCACCATCTGTGTTCATAGTGCTACGCGGCACAACATTCATATGTACCCTTACTTTCTCTTCGCCGCGATTTACCACCTAAATCGTCCCCGGCTTTCTCTGTCCGACCTCGTAGCTCAGTCGGCAGAGTAACGGTAGATCTAATCCGGAGGTCGTGGGTTCGATTCCCACCGAGGTCAAAAGATTTTTTCTTTACCTCGTGTGGTTCCCTGATTCCCTTTACTAGGGCTAACGCCCAGTGGGTTATTCATGGGTTCAATTAGCACTTACATTTACACTTCAGAGTTAATTCTCTGTTTCACCATCTGTGTTCATAGTGCTACGCGGCACAACATTCATATATACTGAATTAGTTGTGAGTGGAGAGCATGACTTTCACGGCAGACGGCAATGAGTACCTCTGATTTTTTATTATTTTCTTTTAATCCTTAAGTAAGTCACACAAAAATAGGAAAATGTCTCCTACTATTCACCGCAAATACAAATATTTTCACTTCACTGTACAAACAGCTAAAGACGGATGGCAAAAGTCTCATTTTTGCTTTTTGCCGTCTGATGTAATCTCTCTAATATCTAGCTTGTTGGTTTTAACACATTTCGAGGTAAAACACTTGCTACAACACATTGGATATCAAAACAAATATTGTGAAGGGATTTTTTAACTTTAAGATAAGAATACTACTCCGAATACCGTATTTATTCGATTAAGCGCTAGGGCGCTTATTTAATTTTTGGACTTTCAGGGTAGGCGCTTATTCGAGGTGGGCGCTTATTCGAGGTTGGGCGCTTAAACAAATAAATAAGGTGACTAAAATACCATTTTCTAATTAAGATTTCTCTTTAATAAGGTTGAAGGGTCAATTTCATGCCTTTCAAGTTCGTGCTTTCAGCATCTGGTTTTCTTTACAAGATCTTTTTTTTTTTCACAATCTTCTGATATTTTATTGTCGCTATCAGAGTTACACTACTGTACTTACAACACAAATACACTAATAGAACTACTTACATAGTTTACAACAATTACAAAATTTACAACTACAAGTCCATTACATTACCCACAAAAATATATAACAATTCAATTACTTACACACTACTTACAATACAATGTGATTACCGGTGTTACTTACAATAGTACAATTGCAACACTTACTCTACAAAAACAATATGATTACTTTTATTATTATTAGAGCGGTTTTCAATTGAGTGTCATAAAACCAAAACCAAACCAATTACTTACCAATTCGACTAGTCAGTCAATTTCAAACCGTAGTAAAACCAAAGAAATTGTCTGATTGCATTCGACACTCAATTGAAAACCGCTCTATCACTTTTTATTATTATTATTATTAATATTTGTAGAGTTTATAAAGCACGTAGTTTAACATACTTGTAGACTTATTTAAGTTTATTTAAAATTTTTTTCACAAATCTCATTCCAAAAGGAAGTAGAAAAAGAACAGTCAAAGAAAACATGAGATATTGTCTCAGTGGTCTGATGACAGAAGCAACAGTTGGGGTCAGAAACATAGCCTATCTTGCAAAGTAATTCATTTGTAAAAAGAATAGAATTTAATACTTTATACTGAAAGGAACGTAGATAAGGTTCATTTGCAACTCTCATTGGCATGACGAATGCCTCCGAAAGTTGCTTATCCTCAATATTAAATTCTTCTCTCAATTTGGCCCATTTATTTGGTTTTTCGTATTTTTGCTCTATATGAAGTTGATAAGATCTTCTTTACAAGATCTTATCAACTTCAGTGCAACACAAAGAGGAAGACAGGGACAGCTAAACGACATGTCACTCAAAACCCTATCGTAACAATCAAAACACAAAACTATAACAAAATCAACTGGTAATTCCACATCAAAAAATCATTCTTTGTAAGACTCAGACATTCTCCTGCCAACCCCTTCTCCTGCAAATTTACTCAATGAATATCCCCTTTCCCTTATCTCACGCTCTCATGCGTGAAACAGGTAATAAACAAGCGTTATGGGCTTACCCTTCCCTTCAAAACGTCTCCTAATTTATAGCACATTAATATTCACGACATGTTATTTTTAGAACTACTCAAATCGGTACCCAGTATTTTTATTTCGCATATAATAAACCAAAGACCTTCATTGACGTAAAAAAAGCTCCCTTCCTCTAAAGGTCTTTCACGAGTGAATATATTTCTCGTTAAAAAAAGGCGCAACACTACTACAACGGTACAGAGTGATGTAATAGAGACCTTAAGATACCCCGGTTCCGGGTACAGGTACGGGTCACATCACCCGTACCCGTACTCGGTTACACGGGAAACCAATCAAACTTAAGATACACCGGGTGACACCGGGTGCGATCTGGGCAAAAATGTTGCGCAAAAGACTGGGTTCTAGTAAAGAAAATTTCTCCACATTTGTGCTTCAAAAAAACT
>CAXHUQ010001436.1:25000-32490 GCA_964020085.1 Micromussa lordhowensis | reverse complement strand
CCGCCAACCACCCACCCACTGCACACTGTGGGCTGACTCTAATGGGTGATCAAAAGAAAACTATCATTCAGGCCTACACTAGCCCGGGAAAAACTCCCCAAGGCAACCTACGGTGTCAAATCCACTTAAGGCGACCACATACTCTAACTGCAGTCAAAGTCTCAAAAAGAATAGCCACCCAGCCCTGTGATTTTGACACACAACTCAGAGCCACCCACCCACTGTTAGAACAGTCCCTGGGCAGCTTGGAAATGCAAGCCTTGACGGCAAGCCCCCTGCATTTTGAGCGGCCACAATGGCTTGAGCACGGGCGGTGCCCGTGCTCAAGCCAAAACCTCAGAGGCCACCTTCTAGCGAATTCGCTCAGATATCAAGGGCCGAACGCCTGAAAATCAGTCAAAATTCAGCTGATGACACTCGATTTACCCGGCCTGGCTCACAGAATGCCATTCTGGAGAGAAACCCCCAGATATCTAACTGGATTTCTCAAAAGGTGACTAAAGAAATAGTCAAAACAAGCCAATTTTGCTTCCGTCACCAAGTACAAAAGCCACCCCCTGCCCACCCCTGTGCTCTGGTCACACAACCGCCAACCACCCACCCACTGCACACTGTGGGCTGACTCTAATGGGTGATCAAAAGAAAACTATCATTCAGGCCTACACTAGCCCGGGAAAAACTCCCCAAGGCAACCTACGGTGTCAAATCCACTTAAGGCGACCACATACTCTAACTGCAGTCAAAGTCTCAAAAAGAATAGCCACCCAGCCCTGTGATTTTGACACACAACTCAGAGCCACCCACCCACTGTTAGAACAGTCCCTGGGCAGCTTGGAAATGCAAGCCTTGACGGCAAGCCCCCTGCATTTTGAGCGGCCACAATGGCTTGAGCACGGGCGGTGCCCGTGCTCAAGCCAAAACCTCAGAGGCCACCTTCTAGCGAATTCGCTCAGATATCAAGGGCCGAACGCCTGAAAATCAGTCAAAATTCAGCTGATGACACTCGATTTACCCGGCCTGGCTCACAGAATGCCATTCTGGAGAGAAACCCCCAGATATCTAACTGGATTTCTCAAAAGGTGACTAAAGAAATAGTCAAAACAAGCCAATTTTGCTTCCGTCACCAAGTACAAAAGCCACCCCCTGCCCACCCCTGTGCTCTGGTCACACAACCGCCAACCACCCACCCACTGCACACTGTGGGCTGACTCTAATGGGTGATCAAAAGAAAACTATCATTCAGGCCTACACTAGCCCGGGAAAAACTCCCCAAGGCAACCTACGGTGTCAAATCCACTTAAGGCGACCACATACTCTAACTGCAGTCAAAGTCTCAAAAAGAATAGCCACCCAGCCCTGTGATTTTGACACACAACTCAGAGCCACCCACCCACTGTTAGAACAGTCCCTGGGCAGCTTGGAAATGCAAGCCTTGACGGCAAGCCCCCTGCATTTTGAGCGGCCACAATGGCTTGAGCACGGGCGGTGCCCGTGCTCAAGCCAAAACCTCAGAGGCCACCTTCTAGCGAATTCGCTCAGATATCAAGGGCCGAACGCCTGAAAATCAGTCAAAATTCAGCTGATGACACTCGATTTACCCGGCCTGGCTCACAGAATGCCATTCTGGAGAGAAACCCCCAGATATCTAACTGGATTTCTCAAAAGGTGACTAAAGAAATAGTCAAAACAAGCCAATTTTGCTTCCGTCACCAAGTACAAAAGCCACCCCCTGCCCACCCCTGTGCTCTGGTCACACAACCGCCAACCACCCACCCACTGCACACTGTGGGCTGACTCTAATGGGTGATCAAAAGAAAACTATCATTCAGGCCTACACTAGCCCGGGAAAAACTCCCCAAGGCAACCTACGGTGTCAAATCCACTTAAGGCGACCACATACTCTAACTGCAGTCAAAGTCTCAAAAAGAATAGCCACCCAGCCCTGTGATTTTGACACACAACTCAGAGCCACCCACCCACTGTTAGAACAGTCCCTGGGCAGCTTGGAAATGCAAGCCTTGACGGCAAGCCCCCTGCATTTTGAGCGGCCACAATGGCTTGAGCACGGGCGGTGCCCGTGCTCAAGCCAAAACCTCAGAGGCCACCTTCTAGCGAATTCGCTCAGATATCAAGGGCCGAACGCCTGAAAATCAGTCAAAATTCAGCTGATGACACTCGATTTACCCGGCCTGGCTCACAGAATGCCATTCTGGAGAGAAACCCCCAGATATCTAACTGGATTTCTCAAAAGGTGACTAAAGAAATAGTCAAAACAAGCCAATTTTGCTTCCGTCACCAAGTACAAAAGCCACCCCCTGCCCACCCCTGTGCTCTGGTCACACAACCGCCAACCACCCACCCACTGCACACTGTGGGCTGACTCTAATGGGTGATCAAAAGAAAACTATCATTCAGGCCTACACTAGCCCGGGAAAAACTCCCCAAGGCAACCTACGGTGTCAAATCCACTTAAGGCGACCACATACTCTAACTGCAGTCAAAGTCTCAAAAAGAATAGCCACCCAGCCCTGTGATTTTGACACACAACTCAGAGCCACCCACCCACTGTTAGAACAGTCCCTGGGCAGCTTGGAAATGCAAGCCTTGACGGCAAGCCCCCTGCATTTTGAGCGGCCACAATGGCTTGAGCACGGGCGGTGCCCGTGCTCAAGCCAAAACCTCAGAGGCCACCTTCTAGCGAATTCGCTCAGATATCAAGGGCCGAACGCCTGAAAATCAGTCAAAATTCAGCTGATGACACTCGATTTACCCGGCCTGGCTCACAGAATGCCATTCTGGAGAGAAACCCCCAGATATCTATCTGGATTTCTCAAAAGGTGACTAAAGAAATAGTCAAAACAAGCCAATTTTGCTTCCGTCACCAAGTACAAAAGCCACCCCCTGCCCACCCCTGTGCTCTGGTCACACAACCGCCAACCACCCACCCACTGCACACTGTGGGCTGACTCTAATGGGTGATCAAAAGAAAACTATCATTCAGGCCTACACTAGCCCGGGAAAAACTCCCCAAGGCAACCTACGGTGTCAAATCCACTTAAGGCGACCACATACTCTAACTGCAGTCAAAGTCTCAAAAAGAATAGCCACCCAGCCCTGTGATTTTGACACACAACTCAGAGCCACCCACCCACTGTTAGAACAGTCCCTGGGCAGCTTGGAAATGCAAGCCTTGACGGCAAGCCCCCTGCATTTTGAGCGGCCACAATGGCTTGAGCACGGGCGGTGCCCGTGCTCAAGCCAAAACCTCAGAGGCCACCTTCTAGCGAATTCGCTCAGATATCAAGGGCCGAACGCCTGAAAATCAGTCAAAATTCAGCTGATGACACTCGATTTACCCGGCCTGGCTCACAGAATGCCATTCTGGAGAGAAACCCCCAGATATCTATCTGGATTTCTCAAAAGGTGACTAAAGAAATAGTCAAAACAAGCCAATTTTGCTTCCGTCACCAAGTACAAAAGCCACCCCCTGCCCACCCCTGTGCTCTGGTCACACAACCGCCAACCACCCACCCACTGCACACTGTGGGCTGACTCTAATGGGTGATCAAAAGAAAACTATCATTCAGGCCTACACTAGCCCGGGAAAAACTCCCCAAGGCAACCTACGGTGTCAAATCCACTTAAGGCGACCACATACTCTAACTGCAGTCAAAGTCTCAAAAAGAATAGCCACCCAGCCCTGTGATTTTGACACACAACTCAGAGCCACCCACCCACTGTTAGAACAGTCCCTGGGCAGCTTGGAAATGCAAGCCTTGACGGCAAGCCCCCTGCATTTTGAGCGGCCACAATGGCTTGAGCACGGGCGGTGCCCGTGCTCAAGCCAAAACCTCAGAGGCCACCTTCTAGCGAATTCGCTCAGATATATATATATATAGGGCCATGAAATACTAAATTAAAGCTGTTTGACTCGAAAAAAGGAGAAACCTAGTGTCATTCAATTAAAATTGCCTTTCTAGAACAAAAGTTCAGAAGTTCAAAGGAGAGATCAAGGAGTTATAATGCCTGGAGCATTTTGCGCCACTTCTGTTCGAATGCGTTTTGTGTTCCTGTAATAATTGAAATGTGTTTTTCTATTTTTAAGTTGCTTCTAACCTGATTAACGTAATCTATTGAGGATGGTCGAATATTTTTATACTTACAAGAGTAAATGTGAAATCTGCCAAGTAGTAAACAATGATTGAATAACAAGGCGCTTTTCTCTCCTTTGAGACCTAAACATTGACATAGAGTTAAAGCTCGTGAGGCTGGTATCAAATCGACAGAGACGAAAAATTGTTGAACGCTATTCCAAAAGGCTTCTGTGATCGGGCATTCCCAAAAAAGATGAAGCAACGTTTCTTGTGCTGATTGACAAAAGCAACAAAGATTTGTTTCCGAAAGTTTAATTTTAAACAGAAAAGAATTTGTAGCTATTCTCCTGTGGAGAAATTTGAACTGGAAGTTCCTTAATTTCGTGCTCAATGTACATATCCTAGGTAGTAGATAAATTGACTCCCAGTCCAAATTTTCCACATCGACGAATCCACAGTCTTTAATCCATTTGTTTTGGCTTTTTTCTGGGCGAGTACACTTCTTGATAATGAGGATTTTGTAAGCTGCTTGACTTGGTTTGTTGGATGAGTTTAACTTAATAAGTAAATTTTCTAAAATTTTTTCACCTGGCAGTGACAATTTCAGAGATCTCATAGCACTCCTGATAGCCGAAGCTACTCCACAAAATTCAAGGAATGAAACTGGAAAACAAAACTTTTCTTTGAAACACTTGTAAGATATTATTCTTGAATCACTTGTCATCAGATCATTAATTTTCATCACCCCTGCATTAGCCCAGTGTTTATAAAATATAGTTTTGCCTGCGATTTTGATCATTGAGTTATTCCAAATATGTCCAACACTGAAATTAGCTTTAGAGGCAAAGGAATCCCTATAATTAAAATCCGCCCATAGTTCAATAAGTTCTTGGATGAAATCATCTTTTATATCAAGTTTTCTGGCATCTTTTGGTACCAAATTACCGAGAAAAATTAATTTCCCGCCTACTTTAGATAGATGAAAATCAAAAAAAGCCTTCCATTTAGATTTGTAGTCGCTTGAAATATACTTAAGTATCCATGAAATTTTCAAGGCTTTATTAAATTCTATTATGTCTAGCATCTTCTGTCCTCCGTCTTGGTAATCTGCTATCATTTCAGTCCGCTTAATTTTATCGCCTTTGTTATCCCAAAGAAACTTAAAAAGAAGATTGTTTGTTTCTTTCAGTGATTTTAAACAAGATGTCATTGATGACAAAACATAAACCAATTGTGATGCAGCTAGAGCCTTAATAACTGCAATTTTGCCAATTAATGTTAATCTCTTGTTTCTCCAATTATTTAAAATATCCTCTACCTTATGAACCTTCTCTCCGTAATTCTTCTTCTTACTTTCCTCACAGTCAATGCAAAACCAAGCACCTAGAGCCTTAACCTTGCCATCTGCCCATTTAAGATTTTTCTGAGAGCATATAATCTGGTTTGATCCTTTCTTGGAGCCGATCCAAAGAGCTTCAGTTTTTTCGCAATTTACTCGCAAGCCCGAAACCTCACCAAATTTTTCCAATATAACAAAGGAGCGCTCAAGCGATTCTTGAGTACCATCTAAAATCAAAGTAGTGTCATCTGCATATTGACTGAGTTTACATTCAGTGCTGTCTACTGTGATGCCTTTAACTAAATTATCTTTGCGGATCGCGGTAGCTAACACCTCTGCGCACAGGATAAAAATGTAAGGCGACAGCGGACACCCCTGCCTTACACCTCGACTTAATTCAAAGAAACCCGCTGACCAACCATTATTTATAACACAGCTTTGGATATCATGATAAAATAAATTGATCCACTTGATTAGAGAAGAGCCGAAACCAAAATGTTGCAGTGTTTTCTCGACAAAAGCCCATTCAATAGTATCGAAGGCTTTCTCAAAGTCAACAAAGAGAAGTAACCCGGGAATGTTCTTTGTTTCTGTGTATGAGATGACATTGTTGATCAAGCAAATGTTTTCCGCAATAGAACGTCCTTTCAAGAAACCCGTTTGGTCGTTGTCAATTAAATTTTGCAAAACAGCCTTAAGACGTGAAGCAATCGCCTTAGATGCAATTTTGTAGTCACAGTTTAATAAAGTTATAGGTCTCCAGTTTTTCAGTTCCTGTAGTGCCTTGTCTTTCTTAGGGATCAATGAAATGACACCTCTTCTTTGGGTTAAAGCAAGCTTTCCCTTCTGATGACTTTTGTTAAGACCACGTATGAGAAAAGGAGAGACGTCCTTCCAAAACACTTTACGGACGGCAGAAAGGCCGTCCGTTCCAGGCGATTTTCCGGATTCCATTGTTTTTAATGCCTCTAAGCATTCTTTTTCAGTCAATAATCCTTCGCACTTTTGCTTGTCACTATCATTAAGTGAAGGGTGTTCCTGGTCGAAAAACAAGTTGTCTAAAGAAGATGTCACCCCGAGTTTTCTTGAAGTGTAAAGCCGACTATAAAAAGAATTGCATTCTTTTAAAATATCTGTATCGTTTGTAGCGTATGAACCGTTGCACGTCTTAATCTGCGGTATTGTTTTTCTCTTACAATGTCTATTTTCTAAATTCAAGAAATATTTACTATTTTTCTCACCTTCGTTGTACCATAGTTAGTAGAGGAGACTGGTTATGAAAGTCGGCGATCTTCAAAGCGTGAAACAATAGGGCAACCTCTGATGTTGAACGTACCTGTCACGTGGTCGCGACGGTGCACAAACCCAAACACACTTTCAACAATGGCGGATGCAGGCGACGACTTCTTGTTTATAGGCGATGATTTTGATTCAATTTTAGACCTTCTTGACGAAGATGAAGCACTGCAGGAACAATTTTCAACTGCTGCTAGTGAAGTAAGTGCAATAGAATAGAAACATTCACCCGTACGTAGTCTGTTTCCAAAAGAATATTACGGAGCTGCACGCGACTGTACTGTCACGCCAGCAGTAAATAAAACATTGATCCGACGTTTTTAGATGATACTTTTCCTTCTATAGTCTACACATTTTATAATTCTTTAGCAGAAGCGCTGTAGATGCTGAAATTTGCCCGATAATACTTTTGAGGAGACTTCACAGAGCTGATGCAACAACAACAACGAACTCTATAATTTATTGACAAATGTGTCTGTAGGAAACAAGACTAGTGACATTAGATCGTAGTATAGTTAGTAGATCGTAGATAGTTGAGGCCTGAAGACTACGATATTATTGAATTATGATTTGATAATTATTTTCGTTTTCAGGTCCAAGCAAAAGAGATCGTGTGCAGCGACTGTGGGAAAAAGTACAAATCAAGAGGTGGTTACCAAAGGCACAGAGCTACAAAGCACAGTTCAGATCAAAAAGCACATCATTTGACTTTGACGCCAAACATTCTTGCCGAGATAGTAAACACTGCTCTGAAGAACATT
>CAXHUQ010001436.1:17500-20000 GCA_964020085.1 Micromussa lordhowensis | reverse complement strand
ACATGTACTTACATATTTCGATATCTTCAGGCGCAAAATGTTTCTCACAGGTATATATTCTATCGCTCTTCAGCTGTTCCCTGAAGTTCTGATCCATTTCTCTTGTCTTTTTTATCTCGCCAAGCCATTCGTCTCGCCATTTTCTATGAGCTTCGTCTTTCGCCACAGGCAGCTTCCAGATACCAATTCCCTTCGATCTTCTACACGAACCACAGCCAAATACTGCGCAATTAGCCCCTGGCATAACTCTTATATTTCTTGCCTAATCGAAACCATGTACTGATGAAAATTACGGAGAAATCTAACAAATATCGCACCACAATTCAAGAAAATAGTCGATGGCCGCCATGGATGGTTTGAAAGTGTGCACTGTCGAGATCACGTGACTAGGGAAAAATCAAAACAAAGACATCGGTCTTTGAAGATCGCCGACTTTCATAACCAGTCCCCTCTACTAACTATGGTTGTACCATCTGGCCTTAGATCTAATTATGGCCCCCTTTGTCTTGTACTGTATGATACTTTCCAATTCATTTTTCTTGCACCTTATTTGTTCCTCAAGGGCATCTTTATTATTTACTCCGTGTTCTAATTGCCGTTCTAAGGCGGCTAGCGCACTTTCAATACTGGCCTCTTCATTTTTCATCGTCTTCATTTTGACTTTGGAATATTTTATTGAGGCGTCTCTAATTTTAAGTTTTATCATTTCCCACAGTAACACTTCATCGACTTCTTCGTCGCTTTCGTACTCACTGGCTGTTTCGACTATTGTTGACTTGATAGCGTTTACGTAATCAACTTCACTCAAAAGGGCGGAATTTAATTTCCAGAAACCGGGTCCTCTGGGATTGGAATGATAACTAATGTCAATTGTACATAAAGAGTGGTCTGTTTTGTAAGCCGGAAAAATATCAGCGTTTGAAATTCTTCCAGCAATGCTTAAGCTAACCAAAAAGAAATCTAGACGGCAATGCACTTCCGGTCGATTTCGTCTCCAGGTATATCTTTTTGCCTCGGGGTTTAAATCTCTCCATATATCCGTCAAATCCAAGTTTTCCTGAATATATTTAAGCTCTTTAAGAGAATTCCAGTGTGTCGTTGGTTTCCCACCTGTTTTGTCTTTTGAGACATCCAAAACAAGGTTGAAATCTCCGCCGATAATAATTTCATCGCATTTAAAAGATAGCATTTGTTCGCTCACATTTGTAAAGAAATTTGGATCATCTGTGTTTGGGGCATAAATGTTGCAGAGAGTCAAGGTCAGCTCACCAACTTCCAAATCAACAATAATGTATCTGCCCTCTTTGTCACAAAGCTGCCTCAAAATTTTAAAAGAAAAGTTGTTATTGAAAAGAATAGCGACACCTACTTTGTTGCTTGCCAAACTACTGAATAAAGTTGTATAGCCCCATTCAGCAGCCCAAACCTCAGAAGACTTTTCTGTACAATGAGCTTCTTGTAACATGTAAATGGAATATTTTTTCTTTTTAAGCCAGTGGAATACTTCTCTTCTTTTTTCATTACTAACCAAGCCTCGAACATTGAGCGTAGATATGGTTATTTTAGACATAAATAAAGCATTTGGTAGACATGACTAGGTACTCCGATATTTGCATAAGGTATTCGTAAGACCCTTGGCCCTCTCGGGAAACTTATCCAACTAACATAAATAAACAATAATAAAAAACGAATAACTACATTAAGTAAGGAAAACATAAAAATATACTTAGTTTGGGTCCGGCTTCAGAAAAGGCTCCCGTAAAGACACATGTAAATTATCACGGTTGCGGCAAGCCTGTCTTGGGTTACTGGAGGCACTGTATGTTGTCCCTGGATATTATATACTTGGTCTGTATCTTGTACCATTTATGTACAGTTTGTCGTAAACCAGTTTCGTATCTTGCCCGTTCTTCTTTGCTTCTTTCATCACTTTGACTAAACCCTTCCGTAATTCAACGATCTCTCTGGGAAAATCCTGTGAAATGCCATAATTTGTTCCTGCCAGTGTACGGGCACTTGATAATATACGCTCTCTATCTTTGTGAAAGCTGAATTTAGCGATGATTGGACGTGGTTTGTTGTCCTCTCTGATCTTTCCGAGGCGATGTACCCGTTCGAATGGTATTTCATTGGTTTCTTCTTCTGCCATGTCTAGGTTTTGTTCCAAGAAGGTGTACAGCAGAGTTTCTGTAGTGGCGCTAGACTCTTCGCACTTCAGGAATGTTGTAGAAAATAAGATTGTTCCGTCTGCTATGGCTTTCTAGCTTTATAGCGCGTTCCTTCTCAGCATTAGCAACTTGTGTTAATTTATTCACATCTTCGGTTAGCTTTGAGAGTGTCTCCTGTTGAGTATCCGTTCGCTCAGTCAAGGACGCTATGGACTTATAAGCGAAATCCAAGCTTTTTCTTAAATCAGAGTTTTCTTTCTCCATTAGGCGCTGTTTTTCCTTAAGCTCTTCTATTTCCTTAATTCCGGCTAAAGCAAGGTCCAGTTTGCGGT